>CM044006.1:39308819-39608819 GCA_024085815.1 Flaveria linearis
TTCCTCAATGAAACGAAATTGTTCATCAATCTCCGGTTCCTCTAATGGAATTACAAGTGATTCATTGGCTAGACACTTTTTCAGGTTTGAAACATGGAACACGTTATGAACCCCATCAAGTTCCGCAGGTAAGTCTAACTGATAAGCCACTGGACCGATCCTCTTAACAATCTCAAACTATCCCACGTATTTAGGGTTTAGCTTTCCATGCTTTCCAATCGTATTACACCCTTTCAAGGTGAAACCTTTAACAACACCTTGCCACCGATTTGAAATTCCAAGAGTTTTCTCCATTGATCTACGTAGCTTTTCTGATGATCAAGAGCTACAGCCATCCGGTTATGAATCTAAACAATCTTCTCAGTGGTTTCATGAATGAGCTCAGCTCCAGTTAGCTGACTATTACCAACTTCACTCTAACAGAGAAGTGATCTACACTTTTTGCCATAAAATGCCTCAAATGGTGCAGCTTTGATACTCTGTTAAAATGTTACGTAAGAGAATTCAACCAAAGGAAGATGGTTTCCCAAAATTTCCAAACTCAATAACGCACGCCTTAAGCATATCTTCTAGGGTTGAATTGTGCGTTCTATCTGACCATCTATTTGTGGCCAAGCTTAACGAGTGCCTAGTGACTTCTATAGTGACTGCCAGAAGTGTGAAAGGAATCGCGCATCACGATCAGAGATGATCAAGAGTAGAATGCCATGTCGTGACATAATTTCCTTCAAGTAAATCTATGCCAGATTATCCATCTTGTAGCTTTCCCGAATGGCCAAGAAATGTGCTGATTTAGTCAAGCGATCCACTATCACCCAAAAGTATTGTTTCCAATCTGTAAACGTGGTAATTTAGTGAAGAAATCCATAGAGATATTCTCCTATTTCCACATTGGAATTTCCGGTTATTGAAGCAGACCTGATGGTTTTTGGTATTCCACTTTGACCTTAGAGAAAGTTAAACACTTGGACACGTAAGTGGCAATTCAGCTTTCATGTTAAGCCACTAGTAAATGGCCTTCCTATCTTGGTACATGTTTTTAGATTCAAGATTACCGAATAACGAGACTGTGAGCTTCATCTATCATCAATTCCTTGAGATTCCCGAACAATGGATCCATACCTTATCTTTATAGTAACGAAGACCATCTGACTTCTCCTGAAATAACTTCTCAGCTCCCCTAAGAGACTTTGACTTTGTGTTCTGTCTTTGTAACGCCTCAGCCTGTGCATTCTAAATCTATAAGCGTAGGTCAGAATGAATGGTTAGATGTGTTAGGTCCCTTAGAAGATTAACATTTAGTCTTTAGTGTCTAGTTTGTAGTTTATACTAGTATAGGGACTAGTTTTGTAAATTTTAGTTCCTTAGTTTCTAGTATAAATAGCATAGACTTAGATAGATTGTTAAGTTTTTGTAAGGTGTTTGCATAAACGCTTTCTATCTCTTGTAATCGTCTTTTGCTATCAATGAAATCTGAATTTTGTTGATATTGATTGATTTGATTACAATTGCTTGTATTTCTTTGAATTGTTCATATAATTGTTACAGATTGCTCTAATGATCCTATAATGGTATCAGAGCTTCGGTTGAGTGTTTTTGAAGTTTTCTTCGAACAAAGAGAAACTTCAAAAAATCCACTGAAATCTGTAATCGTTTGACAATTCAAGTGAAATATTGTGAATCAGAGCTGTGTTTCAACATTAGAAACATGTTTGAATCACAAATTGCAGTTATCTTATCAAATTGAGTGAATTAGTGAAAAACAGTTCGATAAAGTGTTCTAAGTGGTTCGACCTAAAATTTCTGATATTCATTGAGAATTGTGGATAATTAATGAAATTGAAGTTAGAGGATTGATTATGGTATAATCATAACTAATTGGAAAGTTTCAGCTCAATTCATCAAGAATTGAAGGACTTTGAAATTTCTGAGTTCGTTACAATCATATGATCTGATGATGAATGTGGCGTATTAGGGCTGAAAAACACTGAAATCTGCCCAAAGTGTTCGGGCATTTGAGAACTGTTTAGACTTTTCTCAATGTTCAGTCGTTTTTACCCCTAGGGTATAACCACTATGTGGACTTATAACCACTGTGTGGTAGTTTCACTTGGTTGGACATATCATCACTGTGTGAACTTATAACTAATGTGTGGACGTATAACCACTGTGAAATAGTTTAAAATGTGAGGCGTTTTTACTACTGTTGGACTTTCAATCCTTGAGTGGGAAATTTTCTAAGGCATTCCATTAGACTTATCAGCTGTTGGGCATTTCACACTGTTGGGACTTATCACCACATATTCAGACTTATAAGCCTTGACACTTAGAATTTTTCATAAAATTTCAAAAATCCAAAAATATTTTTTAAATTTTTTCTAATTCAAAAGCTTAGAAAACAACAAAAATATAAGAATAGTGAAATCAGAAGATTCTGAGAACAGAGTTCTAAAACTTAAAAACAGAGCTGATTTTAAAAACTGGTCTCTTAGACTGAAACATCATTTGAATTAATAGACACTGATCTGTGGAATCAATTGAAAAGGGACCTTACCATCCTGTGACTACTGATGGTCCAGACAGAGGATTTGGTACTCCTAAAGATTCAAAGAGCCATATCCAGAAGATAATCTCATGGTGTGATCTAAAGAAGTGAAGAATGACATCAAAGCATATCTCTCATGTGTAAAGGACTACCATTGGAAGTTCTTTCAAGGCTTGAAAACTATCAAACTGGATATACAATGTATAAGCCTTGAAGATATATGTGAACGAGGGGAAGGAATTCAAGACCTTAAAAACAGAAACTGAAAAGGCAATTGGAACTTTTTGAGCACATCTTAAGAGAAACAATAATCAAATGATGAACAGGTTTGTGCAATTAACTACAGAAATGTCTACTTTGGGAATCAAGAATGATCTTAAGGACCTAAACAACAGGACTTCTGAATGCACACCATCTCTTGGAAAACAAACTGTTACTTTGTTGAAACATACTGAAAGTTCCAATGGATCTTGACCTTCTCATTGCTGAATTGAATCTGTAAAGATTGATGAGAGTTCAAGAAATAATGATAGACATGCATCAACAACTCATATAAGTATGTTGCTTCTCTAGCAAATATGTAGAGAATGCATTTCTGGCTAAAGACCAATCAACTCCTGAAGATGAAGGTGATCTGTTTATGGGAGCAGGATTCTTCACTAGTACACCTGCCTATTCCACTCAACAACAATCACAGTCTCCTTCTAAAGCTCAAATGCCTAAACCTTCAACGAGATGCCATCCTCCTCAAACTCTCCCAATCCAAGTAAAGTGAAAGATGTGATTAACATTCTTTACAAGATGAAGAGTCAAAAACTGCATTTACTGCTTCATGCAAGCTTTCAAGCGTATAAGGCAGTCATCTGACTCAAGTGGAGCTAGTTCTACAAGATTTGTTTGAATGGATCCAGATGATGTAGAAGAAATGGATCTTAACTAGCAAATGGTCATGATAGCTTACAGAGCACAAAAGCATTCTTATTCTAATAGAAATTACAAACCCAGTGCAACAAAACTGTTGGGTTGATAAATCAAAATCAAGATGCTTTAACTGTAACAAGCTATGGTCATTTTTCAAGAGAATGTAAAGCTCCAAGAAACCAAGGAGGAAATAGTCAAGGCAGCTTAAAATGGTCAGAAATATCAGCAACAGGCAAACAAGACTTCTCAAAAGCCATACCAAAGTCAACCTATGCCAGAACCAAAAGAAGAGAAGATAGTGAGGTGGAAACTAAGAAGGCATGGTTATAAACATCAAAGAAGGTTATGACTGGAGTGCATATGCAGAGCAAATTACTGCTGATCTCACTGCCAATCTGGCACTAGTTGCTGAAGTTGATGATGAAGACTGGTGAAGATAAAGATCCTAAATATGATGGATCAGATCAAGAAGAAGAGTACGATTGGAGCGAAAAAAGACCCAAAAGATACCACTAAAGAAGTGCTCTTATGGCTCAATCAGAACAACCAAATGTTGTTAACTCTTCTGATACTGAATCTTCCAAACTCATATCCTGAAATACCAGTGGAAGTGAGAGAGAAAATGTGCGCAAAAGCATGTTTTGAACTAGTTGAAACACAGACACAATTCATTCAAAATACGTGACAAGCTCAAACAAGAAGAATCAAGGCACAATAAACTAAAATCAGATCACAAAAATTGCTGATGAAAAGATAATGTCTCTTCAAGCTTCATGGAACAAAACTATTAAAAAACTTGAACTTGTCAAGAAACAACTTGAAGAGATGAACAAAACACTTGAACAAAGAAAAATTGGCACATGCAGCAACTCAAATAGATTTAGCCAAGTTAAAAGCTCAAAGAAAATTGTGAGCAACTGGTGAATGGAAGAAATGACAAAGATAAAACAGGATTAGGATTCACACATGAACCTATGCCTGAATCAATCTCAAAAACATTACAAGAGAATTTCAATACTCATGATCATTCACGGAAAACAAAGCTAAACTGAAAGAATTTCAAGATCAAAAGAACTTTAAAAAGAAAAATGTTGAAGTTTATGAAGAAACTGACTTATACAAGATCAAAAATGGTCATCAATCAAAATCAAATCTTATGAACCTCAACAAAAGCAAAAGAAGCTGTTTGTACCAAAAAGTGAAAACTATTATTGAACAAAGTGAACAAATGAGTGAAAAATCTACTGAATTCAATAACAAACTTAAAGGAAATGTGAAAAAGCTAAACAAATAATAATATTTCTGATGATTCAAGTTCAAATGAACTAATGAAGAAAAAGAGTGTCAAAAGGAATCTTTCTCAGATTCAACTAACTTCAAAGCAAGAAAACTTCATCAAGAGTGAGAAATCAAAGAAAGAAAAGAATGCTGATTGAAGAAAAGAAAGAAAAGGATATGAAGACAGAGGATTTCTGAAGACAGAAGACTATGTAAATCTTAGGGGGAGTATTGTTAGGTCCCTTAGAAGATTAACATTTAGTCTTTAGTGTCTAGTTTTGTAGTTTATACTAGTATAGGGACTAGTTTTGTAAATTTTAGTTCCTTAGTTTCTAGTATAAATGCATAGACTTAGAACAGATTGTTAAGTTTTTGTAAAGTGTTTGCATAAACTGCTTCTTTCTATCTCTTGTAATCGTCTTTTGCTATCAATGAAATCTGAATTTTGTTGATATTGATTGATTTGATTTGTTCAGATTGTTCTTTAAGTTATTTGCCTGATTTTTGTGTTGGGTTTGTTAGAACACTAAAACATAGTTTAACCTTTTAAACTTTCAGAAAACGCAGCGGATGTAAAGGATTATAACATGTTTATAATCTGAAAATTTTTTGTTCTAAATGTAGTTTTAATATGAAAAACAAAACCCAAAACAATAGGATCTTAAATATGTGAATGGACAAGCTATGAACATACACAAATGTACATAAAATCACAGCTTGAATAAGCTGTGATATCTACCTTCTTGCAGCAGAATATCGACCAAAGATTGATGTTTTTGGATGCTTGAAACGACCAAGAACTCAAGTGTAGAGGTCCTCAAGTGTTTATACCCCAAGCTTGTATGCTAACACCTTCTTGTTAGGAAGATTCACCACCAAAAGAAGCTTCAAAACCCTTCAAAATACATCTGCTGGAACCGTAGGTTTGAGAGGCGAAGAGAGAGCTTTTTGTGTTGCATGCATATGAGAAACATGATCATAGAATACAAGAACCTTTCTTGTTATTAGAACACTTGATGAACAACATATGAACACTTCAAGAAGCACACAAATCAGCTCATAAATCTGCTACTTCTTGCTGAAAAAACCGTAAGGTTTTTAGAGAGAGGGAGAGATTTCTCTTGTGTCTTGTGTGTCTTGCATGTGTTGTTTTTAATGATCAAGTTAGTGGAGCATGTGTTGGTGTTACAAGAGAATCACTTTGTTGAGAACAACCCAAGCATGCATGTCCCACATGCATGTTTTGTCTCCCATTTGAAGCAAAAAAGGGACGGTTTTTGGATCATTTAAAGGAAGAATTCCTTTACAAATAATAATCACACACACACATGTATTTTCTAGTATTTTGACTAGTTTATACAATTAACCAATTAATTGTATAAGTAGTATACTCATTATTATTTGGTGTTATATAACTAATTTAAATAACACTTCAAATAATATTATTGAACAAGATATCCTAATAAATTGTTCCATCTCATATGCAACTTATTTAGAAAACCCATTTTCTAAATTTGGTGTAAATATTTAATTGCATGATCATATCATCAATTAAATATTAATTGGTGTTTGCTAAGCTTGTTATTGGGTATAACCCGACTTGGATCATAACGTACTAACCACATCAATATTCTAAGTGTCTTGGGCACATAGAACCCTACAATCTCCCACTTGCCCAAGATTCATAAAAGATTGATGCAAGTAGTAAATGACGCCTAACAACGGTTTACTACCCTTAATACGCATGACTTATGGCCATTCAATAACATCATCCCATTCAAGTACCCTACTTGAAATGATTTAGGTGAATCAATCATCTATCCTTTTGTTACAGATGTCATGTTAAATCCAAGAACACAGAATGATCATTTCTTGTGTGATTTAACTTAATCAGGCCTTAGACATCTAACTCTCAACGAATAAGAGGAACAAATTCCATCTTGACTACATACGTTTCTCACAAACACCTCGTGTTAACCTGAACATACCTTTATATACTGTCCACTATTTCAGGACAGTGAAGAATTAGCTCAAGGTATAATACTTAGTGAATATCAAAACCCAATATGTATCTCAGGTCGGAGGTACCAAATGATATTCGCCTTTACTCAAATTACTTATGATCAATCGATAAGATTCCATGTAGTAAAATTAAGATGCGGGTTAGTCCAATATTTGTATCCCACAAATATCTATGAACCTTGGTAGCAACCCATTGCTCCATATTCATCCTTATGAATATCAACCAATCCAAGTTCATAATAGTCTTACCCTCACACTTGTTCCCACAAGTATGATCGACTACGGACATTTAGAGTAAATAATTTACTCATAGATTAAACATGCTAAATTGGAACATTAATTGAGACATTATAACCAAATAGTTTTACTCAAATAATAAAGAGTTCCACATATTCAAATACAAAATTTGATCAAGTCCAATCACTAGAATATCAAAGTCCTAAGGCATAGGTATGACTTTCATGCTTTGCTCTTTCGAGGAGCTTCGTGAGTGGATCCGCAATATTTTTGATCAAAGTGAACTTTGCGAATACATATCTTTCCCTTTTCAACTTCATCCCTTATGTAGTTGAATCTCCGCTCATTGTGTCTAATCTTTTGATGTGCACCGGGTTCCTTGATTTAAGCAATCACACCCTCGTTATCACAAAACATTTCTAAGGGGTCTTGAATGGTAGAGACCACCCTTAGATCGGTAATAAACCTTTTATTCATGCAGCTTCCAAAGCTGCTAATGAGGCGGCTATGTATTCCTATTTTGTAGTTGACAATGCTACCCTTATCATAATGGAGACATACCCGATTGTGATCGAGTCAGTTTGGAAACTCGCATCCGTGTAACCTTTTACAACGAGTTCCTCTTCACCAGATCCATATATTAAGAACATATCCTTAGTGTTTCTAAGGTATTTCAAAATACTTTCAACAGCCATCCAATGGCTATTACCTAGATTCTGCTGATATCTTCTTGTCATGCTTAACGCGCATGACACGTCCAGTCTTAGTGCATATCATCGCATATATGGTGAATCCTATATCAGATGCATATGGGATGTCCTTCATAAAATCTTGCTCATCCTTTGAGCTTGGATATTGAGATGCACTCAATATTGTCCCTCTTTGAATAGGTACCATACCTTTCTTAGAGTTTTTATCTTTTACCTTTTCAAGATTTTATCAATATATGCACTTTGGTTTAGACCTATCAACCGTCTCGATCTATCCCTATAGATCTTTATTCCCAAAATATAGGCGGTTTCACCGAGATCTTTTATGGAAAAACAATTTCCAAGCCAGGTTTTAACACCTTCCATGGTTGGAATGTGTTTTCCATATAGTATTATGTCATCAACATACAATACTAGAAATGTGATTACACTCCCACTAGCCTTTTTATACACACAAGCCTTGTCAGTATCCAAGTTTCCATGCATATTTGTTTTCTTCTCGAAAACCCACTTGCATCCAACAAGTTTGGAGTTAAGTGGAGGGTCAACCAATTCCTAAACTTGGTTGTCATACATGGATTGCATCTCACATTCATGGCTTTCAACCATTTGTCACAATCCAAATTGGACATATCATCATGGTATGTAGTTAGCTCATCGGAGTCAACCTCATAGCATCCATCCATGAAAAATCCATATATTTCAGGTGAAATGCTAACTCTACTAGATCTATGAATGTTTTTGTGTGTATTGATCAACCTCTTGATCATCATCAACAACCTCTTGTTGACAGCTAGTGTCAACCAAACGTGTATCGGCTTGTGGATCTTGATCTTCATCAAATTCCATTGTTCTATGCGTCACTCCATCCATAAGGAGCTTGGCTTTCAAGAACTTTGCCCTTCGAGCACTAAATTCCTTTTGCTCTGTTGGATCAAAGAAGTAGTATCCTATACAGTCTTTGGGATATCCAACAAATATACACGTAGTGGATCGACTTTCAAATTTGTTTTGGGTGTTAAACTTAACATAAGCTTCACTACCCAATACCTTTTAAATATGATAGTGATGGAACTCTTTCCATGCCATATTTCAAAAGGGTGTCGAATCCATTTTCTTGGTTTGGGCCATATTCAAAATACGAGCCGTGGAGATTAGTGCGAAAACCCAAGATGATAAAGGTGGTAAGCTCATAGCCTTAATGAATTGAACCATATCCAAATAGGGTTCAGTTTCTCCTTTATCAGAATGAAGAACTTAGATAGTTATGTAGAGTTGATTTTCTTCTTCATTATTGAAGATTTTGAACATTTCAAATTCTTCATGTTTATGTGCCATCAAGTACACATGACCATGGCGACCATAATCGTCAGTAAAGGTAATGAAGTAAGTTTCATCATACCTTGTCATTGTTTTAAAAGGACCTCATACGTCCAAATGTATGACTCCTAATAAATCTTTTGCCCTCTCATTAGTACCACTAAAGGGTGTGTTGGTCATCTTACCTTGTAAACAAGATTCACATTTATCAAATGAACAATTTTCATTTGTTTTCAAAAGACCATTCTTTTAAAGTGTTTAAATCCGATTCTTGTTTATATAACCAAGATGACAATGACAAGAATAAGAGTCACTTAAACCATTTTAAGTCTCTTGGTGTATGATAGGTATAATGTGTTATTATAGGACGAATCATCATGAACCAATTCATAAATATCATTAGAAGGCATAGCCTTGAAATAATATACATCATCCATATAAACATAAATACCATCATTTACCAACTTTAAATCATAACCATATCGTTTTAAAAGGGAAACTTAAATCATGTTCCTAGTCAAACTTGGAGCATATAACATGTTTTGAACAACTTCCAAGCCCTTTGAAAGTTTCAAAACATAGTCTGCTTTCTTAAAGTGCTTATTCCTTTTGATCCCTTGCAATAGATTGCAATAGTGAGTTGCACATGTGGTATCCAATTACCATGTGCTTTGAGGAAATAACATTTAAGTCAATATGGATTATGAAAGTTGTGCTTGAGGTTTGCCCAGCATCCCTCTTATTTCTCAACTCATTGAGATAGGTTGGATAAATCCCTTTCAAACGACCTATCTCACCATACTCAAAGCATGGATCGTTTTCGGTTACCTTAGGCTTCATAAGCTTAGGTTTTGGAGGTTCCGCTTTGATCTTCCCTTCCCCTTTGCCTTTGATGTGCCCCTCTCCTTTGGCAACATTAGCCTTGGGATCGGGAATGGCCTTTCCATTGCCTCTCTTATTGATCTAGAGTATAGGTAGAACCTATCTACCCATCCCTGCCTTAGCTGTTGTGAGCATTGCGTGAAACTCACCAATGCTCTTGTCCTATCCATTCATATTGTAATTCATTATGAATGTCTCAAACTTTTAGTTAGGCCATTAAGGATCAAATCCTTGGCCAACTCCTTTGAGACAGGACAGCTAAGCCTCTCGAGGCGGCCTCAACATCGTCGGGGTCGGGTTGGTTAGGAATAGGATCGTCAAGGACATTTGCCTTTGCTGTTGCTTGAGAACAATTCTCAAGTTTCAAGACCAGTCCATAAGGTTATTATGGTACAGACGATCCCTCTCTAAAATAGTTCTCAGTGATAGGGTATGGACGGTCGGGGTGGTAGCATTATTGTTTGCGGCCATTCTACAAATTTTACAAAGTTCCTTTTAGTATTTCTGAAAAATTTCATTTTAATTATTAATACCCTTTATGTCTCATAGACAATTAATAATTAAAATCTAGAATCCAACGTTACATTCAAATAATGGTTAGGTGACCTTTATCCCACTATTCAAATTAACAAGGTAGTCAACATTTGACAATTGCAACCTTTTGCAACTTCTAGCGGTATGGGATCGACTTTAAACATCATATGTAAAGTCGGCATGTTAATCCATCAACACCATTTGGAAACCATATTTTAGGTGATCCATTCAACATGGTTTGCAAATCAAGTTACCCTACTTGCACACACATGTGAGTTTACCAACACAAGTGGTTAGGTGACCTTTATCCCACCAATGTGGTATTCCCACCTTAAGTCATAAGTTCCCTCAAAATGGTTAGGTGACCTTTATCCCATTAAGAGTTTCCAAATAACTTAAGTGTTGTGCAAAAGGACGGTGTTAAACTTGTTTGAAAAGGGATTTTTAGTTTTCATTGATTCTAGTTTGAAAACTCTATTTACCTTGTATTTGCATGCTTTCAAATAGAAGGTATCCTATGGTTCATTTTTAATAAAACCTCTTTTATTAAATCATCAATCCTTTTAATAACCTCTTATTAATCACTTAATGATTAAGAACCATAGATGCAAGGTATCTTATGGTTTATTTTTAATAAAACCTCTTTTATTAAATCATTAATCATTTTAATAACCTCTTATTAACCACTTAATGATTAGAAACCATTAATTTTCAGCTTGTTAAGTTTGCTAATGAGTTTGTTATGCATATCCAAATATCAAACAACAATCATACAACAAACAACCAAACAAGCATATGTGCATATGTGCATATGTGCATAACCATAGCATCTAAAGTGGTCCACACTTGTTTGCCATCACAAGTGTGGTCCATAGGTCTTTCCTAAGGGTCACAAACAATCATATGGAAAGCTTCCAAAGCCTCCCACTTGAAACCGCATCCAAAATGCTCCATGTTTCTCTTGTGACCTTCCTTTGTGCTTCCAATGTGTATGTCTTCATATTACAAGATATAAAGTCCTAATACAAGATATCTAGTAAAATGAAAATACACCTAATCTATTTATTACAACCCAATAATAAATAAATT
The DNA here is from genome assembly GCA_024085815.1 of Flaveria linearis. NCBI lineage: Eukaryota > Viridiplantae > Streptophyta > Magnoliopsida > Asterales > Asteraceae > Flaveria > Flaveria linearis. The sequence continues at coordinate 39,320,358 of CM044006.1, forward strand.
ACATTTGAAATAAAGCACAATTAACAAATAATACAACCCAATTGAATGAATGAATACAACCATCATAAATATCCAAACAATCACAAGGTCAATGGCTAGGTTATGCACTAAAACATCCAATGATCAAATCTTCAAAATATATAATGAAACCCCACTTAAAACCTTCAAATTTTAGCCAACATAAACTGAAATTTTGGTTTTAAATATTGTCCAAACAATCAACATATCAACATACATATCTTTCAAGGTTTAATCACAAGCATGTGTAATGTAACCTTGAAAGTTGGGGTTTCAACAAGACATAATATTCCAGCCCAAAAACAGCCTATAACATGTCTAATAACATCTTTTAAAACCAATTTCAAAAGATAAAACAAGCAAGTCATCCACATAACCGGCTCTTGATGCCATTGTTGTGTTTGTTAGAACACTAAAACATAGTTTAACCTTTTAAACTTTCAGAAAACGCAGCGGATGTAAAGGATTATAACATGTTTATAATCTGAAAATTTTGTGTTCTAAATGTAGTTTTAATATGAAAAACAAAACCCAAAACAATAGGATCTTAAATATGTGAATGGACAAGCTATGAACATACACAAATGTACATAAAATCACAGCTTGAATAAGCTGTGATATCTACCTTCCTGCAGCAGAATATCGACCAAAGATTGATGTTTTTGGATGCTTGAAACGACCAAGAACTCAAGTGTAGAGGTCCTCAAGTGTTTATACCCCAAGCTTGTATGCTAACACCTTCTTGTTAGGAAGATTCACCACCAAAAGAAGCTTCAAAACCCTTCAAAATACAGCTGCTGGAACCGTAGGTTTGAGAGGCGAAGAGAGAGCTTTTTGTGTTGCATGCATATGAGAAACATGATCATAGAATACAAGAACCTTTCTTGTTATTAGAACACTTGATGAACAACATATGAACACTTCAAGAAGCACACAAATCAGCTCATAAATCTGCTACTTCTTGCTGAAAAACCCGTAAGGTTTTTAGAGAGAGGGAGAGATTTCTCTTGTGTCTTGTGTGTCTTGCATGTGTTGTTTTTAATGATCAAGTTAGTGGAGCATGTGTTGGTGTTTACAAGAGAATCACTTTGTTGAGAACAACCCAAGCATGCATGTCCCACATGCATGTTTTGTCTCCCATTTGAAGCAAAAAAGGGACGGTTTTTGGATCATTTAAAGGAAGAATTCCTTTACAAATAATAATCACACACACACATGTATTTTCTAGTATTTTGACTAGTTTATACAATTAACCAATTAATTGTATAAGTAGTATACTCTCATTATTATTTGGTGTTATATAACTAATTTAAATAACACTTCAAATAATATTATTGAACAAGATATCCTAATAAATTGTTCCATCTCATATGCAACTTATTTAGAAAACCCATTTTCTAAATTTGGTGTAAATATTTAATTGCATGATCATATCATCAATTAAATATTAATTGGTGTTTGCTAAGCTTGTTATTGGGTATAACCGACTTGGATCATAACGTACTAACCACATCAATATTCTAAGTGTCTTGGGCACATAAAACCCTACATTTTGTGTGTGTATGCTTTCTTTTATAGAAAAACAAAATACAAAAATTAGAGAACTCATAAAATCAAATAAAAAATATAAATCAAAAACCCCAAAAATAGAGTTCTTTGTGTTTTTAATTCATTTTTTAGGAATGAATTTGTGTTTGCCTCATGTGAGAAATGATAGTACATTAGTAAGATCAGTTGCATACTTCACTCGCTAATAAAGTCTGACATGATCAGGATCTGATGTGTAGACAATATCATGCTAGTATACTGAACAAGTAAATTCTTGTGATTACCCCAAATCTCTATGCTTGTTTGTGTATTCATCTAAGTACTTTTGAGTGTATTAGCTTATCAGATTGACTGCTTGCTAAGCTACACCCACACACACCTGATGATAATGTGACTAATCATGAGATCTGTTACAAGCATCATTCACTTCTCTGTTATGAGTCATCATAGACCTGAAGTGCTGAAATATCCTCTGTTGTAAGTCATTACAGACCTGGATATTCTCCTTTGATGCAAAAGATACCAATGTGCACAACCCATTCAAATGGATGGTTAGATTTGATCAAATGGTTATCCATGATCATTCTCTATTCAATTCAGTAACATGAACTCTGGTTATGCATATTTGTTAGGTAATAAGTTGAGAATATGTGCTTTCTTGCATGTCTTGATGATGGTTGATCCTCTAAGTCTTGGTATGAGTCACATCTTGTCATTTCCAATTCTACCATACTCATCCAAGAATTGAAAAAGTAAGTGAGCTGATAATTTGTGTCAAAACACTCATTTTATGTCCTTAGATCTTGTGTCTCCTTTGCTTTGATGTCACTGACCTGGAACACACTTGATCAGGATTTAATCATTGTATATGACTATTCACATATTTTTTATTTTAATGTTTGATCTTTACTAATATGATCTCACTGCACTCTATGATTCTATTGTAAATATTAGATTTTCATTCTGCTTTAATTTTGTTTTTATGCATGTTTTCTTGTGTGCAGGCAATATAACAATGTTAAGTGTGATATTCTTATGATCTATTGGTAAACTTCTAAGTTTTGCAAAATTTAAAAGTTTAGGGGGAGTAATAAACCAATAAGAATATTCTCAGAAAATCAAAATGATCATGTTGAATTAAAAGGATGATGCTTTAATTTCAAAGCATGTATGTGTTTATCTATGATAAAGTGATCTCATAATTTTTTAGCAGGTGGAAAAGCTTCTTTGAAAAGTTGAAAGCAAGACAAATTTTGAAATATTTGGTTTGCTCATTTGAATCTAAAATGAAGGGTCAAAATGTAAAAAGTTAAATTCTGAGGGTCAAAATGTAAAAAGTTCAATTTTGAGGGTCAAAAGTGTAAATTTGAGGGAAAAGTAAAAACTATGCAATATTGTTTAATTACTAATGTGTTTAAACAATGTGCAGGTGAAAGATTTGAAAAATACAAGTGCAAAAATGCATGAACAGTTGTTATGTGGCAGAACAGTTGTCGTATGTCTAAACAGTTGTTATGTTTCTGATAAGTTGGTGTGTGGACATTTTAGCATCATTATGCTACTGAACAGTGCTAATGCTACTAAACAGTGCTCATGCTACTGAACAGTGCTTATACTACTGAACAGTACTCATAAGTCTGAATAGTTCTCATACGGCTGACCTCATAAGTCTAAATAGTACTCATACGGCTGGCATCATAAGACTGAATAGTGCTCATATGTCCTAACACTTAGTAAAATTTGTAAACTAATGAGTCTGAACAGTGCTTAAACGCCTGTACAGTGCTCATAAGTCTAAAAATTTTTACTTAGTATAAAAAGCACACTTGTGATTCATTTCATTCACATTTCAAAACCCTCTTAAAACCTCTCTGACCACTCGAACTCTCAAACTTTCGACCAAAACCCTCATTCTTCGATTAAAACCATTTCGAGCACAAATCACAGATTGTTGATAGTGTTTTTGTGATTGTGAATGTAAGTATATGATTCACATTCATTTGATTTTGTGTTTAAATGGAAATTTGGTGATAGGCGTTCGACTCCTGTACGGTCGTTTGAACCCTAAACTTGTCTAAAAATCTCAGATTTGATTATTCAAATGGAAAAATGTGTAAAATTGATGATTGAAACTTGTTTGTCTTGTGATTTCGATCATGTTGTTAGGTTAAACTTGTTTTAATCTGATATGTGATTGAAGACTCGGTTCATGTTCATCGATGAACAGTATCGATTGAGGATGAACTCGATGAAGAAGATGAACAGACTCTTATTTTTTAATAAAAAGTAATAAAAAATAAAAAAATAAAAAAATAAAAAATTTTAAATTGATGAAAATCATCATTTCAGAAATTAAAGAGTTTAATAAAATGATATAAGATAAAATAAACAAAAGTGTTAAATTTTAATTAAAATCAATCTTGACAATTCATCTTTTATTAAAATTAAGTGTTTACACTTAAAATTAAAATTTCAAGTTGATTTTAAAATTCAAATGTATTTTAATACATCAGTTTATAATATCTTAAATCATTATATTTCCAAACTCATATTAAAACATTTGCTTCAAAATACACATATTGTCTAATATCATTGATTTTAAATTTTGCAGATGGTTGATTTAAAGTTTGTGCCAAAGCACAACATTGCTGCATTGCTTGATGAGGAAGCTCAAGATGCATTGTCTTATGAAGAAATGATAAGATTTCTTCTAAGAACAAAATATGTGTATGCATTGTGTTACCAAACTATGATTTATGACAGACTCATTAGACAGTTCTGGAACACTGCAAGAGTTGAAGTAGGTGATGATGGCAGAAAAGTTGTTAGAGGATTTGTGACCAGAGACAGAATGATTGAAGTTTCTGAAGCTTCTATCAGAAATGCTCTAAGTTTAGGTCAAAATGATCCTGAAGATCTCTGTGAGTTGACTTTTAATGAATGCAGAGAGACTTTCATGGCTATGGGTCATCCAGACCAATTTCCTAAGAAGCAATTTTTTAGAGCAAGGGTCTACAATCACTGGAAACTTTTATGCTATATCTTTCAGCATTGCATGTCCAAGAGGAGTGCAGGATGGAATTCCTTTCCTGTGGACATTACATCACCAATTGTTGCCATAGTTACTAATAGAAGATTCAATATGGCAAGATGGATACTCAACGGATTTGTGTTTAACTTAGAAAAATGAACAAGAAATAAATATTTGATGTACCCCAGGTTCCTCCAAATGATCATCAATGAGGAATATCCAGATATCCATGTTTGTGGAGTAGGTGGAGATAGACTGGAATTGGAAAACATGTCTAATATGACATACAAGAAGTTAACAATGATAACTGGTGCACAAAATGTTCCCATGTTTGACTACATGCTGAATGTAGCAAATGATGTTGTTGATATTACTGTAGATCATTATCATTTGTTAGATGGTGAACCAATTGATCCAACAGATTTGATAGATGGATTTCCTATAGAAGAAAATGATCAAATTGAGGAGGATGAAAATGAAGAAGATAATGATGATGACAACTCGTCAAGTTCAGATGATGATGATGATGCTAATGATGATGGTGGTGGAGTAGCTGAGAGACACCAAGCTATAAGTCATGACTCACCAATGTCTGAACAAGCTACTAAAGCTCAAAATGAAGAAGAAGAAACAGTTGGTGATGAAGTTCATGATGAAAGTGAGCATGAAGCAGCTGATCATGAAGAGGCAGAGACTCACATAGAGACAGATCATGAGATTGATGTAGATAATCAAATTTTTGATTATGAGTTTATTGAATCATTCCAAATTGATCAAGATATTTAGTTTCTATAACATAACATGTGTCTGTTCAAACTGAGGAGATTCTAGATGTTGATGAAATTGAAAGATTAAAGGATGACAATTTGTCAAAAGAAAAAGAGATTGCTGAACTTAAGGTTGAGCTTGATATGCTAAAGAAAACCAATGAAAAGTTGATAGAAGAAAATTTGATGAAAGATGAAAAGATTATTGCTTATGCTAAAGATAAAGAAGATGTAATCAAGAACTTTGAAGTGATGATTAAAGATTATGATGTGCTTGAAGAAAAGTTTAAGAAATTGGCTGAAGAGAATGAAGTTTTGAAAGAAGAGTTAATGAAGTTGAAAGAATCAGCAAAACCCAATTCCCCAGAAGTTGAGATTATATCAGAAAATATTCCAATTGATGTGGAAAAAGTTTCTGAAATAGAGAAAGGGAAAAGGAAGTTAGATGAACTAGATGCTGAATCCATACCTGAATCTTCATTCAAAGTGCAAAGAATTGAAGAGTTTATTGAAGAAGATCCTCAAGAGAGCCAAGATCCAATTATTCAAGACAAAATTGGTGCATTGGAAGATCTAGAAGAGGAGTATAATGATGATTGGTACAATGAAGTATTAGATGATGAAGATGTGATTGAAGAAATTGAAAATCCATCATTAAGTGAGCATGATCAAAGTCATGATGATATGCCAATAGACTTTGAAGAAAGATATAATTACTTAGTAAAGATGAAGTATAATAGAGTATTCTTAGATGGGCTGATAGTTTCTCAAATCAATGATGAATATGAGAAATGTTTAGCTGCTGAGTCTTTTGCACCAGTTGATCCAAACGAAATAAGCTTGGAGCATGGTGAATGGGATAGAAGACAAGAGAGTATAAATGTTGAAGAAATTGCTAGCTCTGAATTGCACCATCCAGATCCTGATGATATGAGCATTACAACTTTAAGATCTTGGTTGCAAGCTAGAAACTATCCATGGAAAAGACTGAAAAGATTACAAGGAGTGTCATTAAGAAATCTAGTTAAAAGTTTTCAATTGACAGAAAAGCAAACAAACAGAATGGTGATACTAGATACTGATAATCCATAGTATTTAGATATTACTAAGAGATCCAGGATTCTGAAGCCATAAGAAATTAAACAAATGGCTCAAAAATCAAGTCTGCATGAACAAAGAAAATAATTGATGAAATGTTTCCTCAAACAGAGCAACAAGTATATAAAGCCACCTCTGAGCAGAAGCATATTTTTGATAGTGCTAGATCAACAGGTGACTTGGTGAGAAATGTTCTGCAAAAAGGTCAATCAGTTGCTGAACTGTTGAATGCAATGATTGCACCTGATTTCACGAACCAAGTAAAGATTATTGCATGGAAGTATGATGAGGTCTTTGATGCTTTTCTTATTAAAAGAGTTAATGCTGTATGTGATGTTTATCACTTCTACTCTAGCATTATTAAACTTCCAGTGCAATATTTGAAAGAGTTGAACAAGCTTGATTTGATAAACCAATCTGGTGCCAAAAGAGGAAAGATGTTTGTAGATCTTTTGAGCAGAGGGTTAGCTAGAACAAGTAACTTCCTTCAAACTCGATGTGATCAAGAGGATAAGGAGTACTTTTCTATGCTGAAGAAAAATAAGAAGATTCGAGGATTACAATCTGAAGAAGAACATTTCATGGTAGAATTCTGTGATAAGTACTTTGAGAAGGTAACCACACCTGGACTGAAAGTGATAGAGGGCAACCAAAAGACCAAACCGATACTGAGATGGTTTTACGATTCATCTACTTTTGAGCTTAAATTGGTCCGAAATCTCGAGAATTAGGATGAGGACATGATTTCTTTATTTGGTACTTTTGAGTTGAAGCTACTTCATCCAAGTTACATCTCATTCTTATCAGTACAGAAATTTGAGAAAGTTTCTTCTGAAACTGCTGAGCAAGATAAGAAGTATTTTATCTCAATCATTAATGTGATGAATGATGCTATGGAGAGAATTTCTTTACGAAAGGCTCTTGCATATGCTAACATTGTAAAAAGAGATATAAAAGACATTGAGTTTATGAGAATTTCTCGAAAAGGAGTATTAGAAGTTTACTGCAAAGAGAGTAAACATCCTATTGAGTTATATGCTAATGTTGATATTGCATGTCTCTCAAAGGATACACTGGAAAGGATGAAGATGTTAGAAATTAAAACAAATGAGTCAAAACCAGAACAAGCCATGCTTGCTGGTAAATTTAAGTTATCGATTGAGAATGCTTTGAAAGAAATCGAAATGTACAAAGAGAAGCCAATGTTTAAATTCAAAGAAGAACCAGAAGATTTCTTTGAAGATTAAAAGATGTAGAGAAGAACAAGAGTCAAATGAAGAAAAGAATGCTGATTGAAGAAAAGAAAGAAAAAGATATGAAGACAGAGGATTTCTGAAGACAAAAGACTATGTAAATCTTAGGGGGAGTATTGTTAGGTCCCCTTAGAAGATTAACATTTAGTCTTTAGTGTCTAGTTTTATAGTTTATACTAGTATAGGGACTAGTTTTGTAAATTTTATTTTCTTAGTTTCTAGTATAAATAGCATAGACTTAGAATAGATTGTTAAGTTTTTATAAGGTGTTTGCATAAACTGCTTTCTATCTCTTGTAATCGTCTTTTGCTATCAATGAAATCTGAATTTTGTTGATATTGCTTGATTTGATTACAATTGCTTGTATTTCTTTGAATTGTTCATATAATTTGTTACAGATTGCTCTAATTGATCCTATCAAGATGTAACTCATGGACACGACGAGGCTTTAGGATTTCCTTATGGCTAAGGGCATTGGCTATCGCATTAGCCTTTCCCGGATGATATTTGGTAGCACATTCGTAATCATTCAGTAATTCCAACCATCTTCTCTATCTCATGTTCAGTTCCTTCTGTTCGTAGATGTGCTAAAGGCTCTTGTGATCAGTGAAGATTGTGCACCTAGTTCCATAAAGATAATGCCTCTAGATCTTAAGAGCAAGTACCATAACTCCCAACTCTAAGTCATGATTTGTGTAGTTCTTCTCATGCACCTTAAGCTATCTTGATGCATAAGCTATCACTTTCTCGCGTTGCATCAACACGAAAACCAAATCCTGGATTAACGCGTAATGATACCGCACGAAGTCGTCTGTTCCCTCCAGTAACACCGAGACCGGAGCACTACAAAACTTGTCTTTAAGCACTTGGAAAGTCGTTTCTTCGTTACTACCCCACTTGTAAACGATTCCTTTGTGAGTTAGGGCAGTCAAAATCTATGCAAGTTTCAAGAATCCTTCTATGAAACACCGATAATAACCCACTAATCCAAGAAATTGGCGCACCTCAGTAGGCGTCGTTGGCGCAGGCCAATTCTTGATTGCCTCAATCTTAGAAGGGTCAACATGAATGCCATTCTCATTAAGTGCATGCCCTAGGAACTATACTTCTCTCATCAAGAAGTCATATTTGCAAAACTTGGCATATAGTTATTCTATTTTTAGAAGCTCTAGGATAAGTCTTAAGTGTTCCGTATGTTCCTCCCTATTCTTGGAATAAATAAGTATATCATCAATGAAAACAATGACAAACTTGTCTAATTACAGACATGGTTCATGAGGTCCATAAAGATTACAGGAGCGTTTGTCAATCCGAAGGGCATAACTACGAACTCAAAGTGCCTATATCAAGTTCTGAAAGCTATCTTGGATATGTCCTCTTCTCGAACCCTAAGCTGATGATACCCAGGCCTCAAATCAATATTTGAGTAGTAACTCGATCCTTGAAGTTGGTCAAATAAGTTGTCGATACGTGGAAGAGGGTAACAATTCTTTATGGTAACCTCATTTGATTCCCGGTAATCTATGCAAATACAAAAGGTTCCTTATTTCTTCTTCACAAATAATACCGGTGCTCCCAAAGGTGAAGAACTAGGTGGTATGAAACCTTTGTCTAACAGTTCCTACAACTGTTTCAACAATTCTTGAAGTTCATTTGGTGCCAAATGATATAACACCCAAGCGATAGGGGCAGCTCCTTAAGTTAGCTTGATTTAAAACTCTACATGCCTATGTGGAGGAAGGCCAGGCAAGTCCTCTAGAAATATCCCAGGAAAGTCCTTAATAACAGAATGCCTTCAAGTCATTTCACCCCTATGATCTTTTCAGTCACTAGGGCTAAAATCACCAAATGTCCTTTCCTCAGACACTTCTGAGCTTTCATGTAAGAGATGATGCCGACCACAGCACCACTCTTGTCACATTCCATCGTGAGTATATCCCATCAGGCAGAGTTAGTCAGATGAGTTTCTCATGACAAATGATTTCGGATTGGTACCTAGACAACCAATCGATAGCGACAATGACGTCAAACTACGAGCGTAATAGATAGAAGATCACTATCAAAATCAGGCCCAGACAAACTTATCTTACAACCTTGGTATATATAGGAATACTCTATAATCTTATCACTAACGATTTTTATGGTGTAGTTCGAGTCTAAGGCTGTGGATGTAACATCTAGTAATCGACTAAACTTATGCGAAATGAAACTCCTATCAGCACCAGAATCAAACAGAACAGAGGCAAAACAACCATTGATAGGAAATTTACCAGTTAAAGTTGAAGGATCATTACGAGCCTCACCAGTACCAATGAAGAAGGCTATACCCTTGGCACCACCATTTCCATTACCATTGCCCCTGTTGTCCTTCCGGTTGTCAGCACCATTACCACCGCCATTGTTCTTCATCAACTTTGGGCAATTCCTCTTCAAGTGTCCGATTTGAACACACTCATAATAGCCTTTTTGTTCATCCTGTTGTGCTGGTTGTTTAGCTGCTAAGTTCACACAGTAGTTTTTAGTAGTATGGCCAAACTTACCACATCTTTCAAGTGTGTTCTTGTTACAGGGTCCATTGTGGTGGTAATTGCACTTGTTGCACTTGGATAGTGTCCTGTTATAGCCGCCACCATACTCAGATGACGAGGAAGATTGGTTAGACGGACTTGAGTTGTCAAACTTCTGAGACTGTTGTGGCTGCTGTTGAGAGGTGCTTTGCTTGTTATTGGAACTAGACTCCCACTTCCTTTTGTTGTTGCCATCAGTAGTTGTTGACGCAGAACCGCGCGGGGGTAGCTTACCCTGCGCGATAGCCTAGTCTGTCAGTTTATGGGCCAGTCTGATCTCCTCTTGTATAGGGTTTGGTCTTGAAGTAGTGACCACGCTTTGGATTTCTGGAGATAATCCATGTAAATACCTCATAATTCTTAAGGATGGAGGGTTGACCATATTATGACAAAGTGCAGCAAGCTCATGAGAGAAAGTGGTGTATGTCTCGATATCAGAACACATCATCTTCAGGTTCCAAAACTCCATTTCCAGCTTCTGCACCTCGTCACGGGAGCACTATTCTTCCTTCCATAGGGTTTTGAAATCCTCCCAGGTGGTCTGGTTAGAGATTCCCACATCCAACACTTTTACTTGGGTGTTTTATCAGGACAGAGCACTCCATCCAAGGTGCCAGTGGCGTACTTAACTCGATTTGCCACCGGGCAGTTGCACATCTCAAATACTGATTATAGTTTCTCGAACCATCTTAGGAGTCCTACGGCTCGTTCCACTCCCGTGAATGGATTTCGTTTCCAATCCATAAAGGACTTGAAGGTACAAAGCCCTCGACCTGCAACAGATTTAGATTAGGAATTTGGAATTTTATTGAATGCTATAGCTCAACAAGACCGATGGAACGTCAATGTCAAGAATGAATTTGATATTTCATAACGATTGGAGCGGCTTGTGGATTAGGGTTGTGGTTAGCTAGTGCATTAGCCACATGCTGATTGATTAATGAGACAGTTCCACTGGAGTCATATTAATTGTACCATGGCCACGACCACGTCCGTGTCCACATCCAGACATTCCTAACAATCATAACATACGAAAATAAGTAATATGCAACATATCAACTTCCTTCAAGTGCAAGAAATTAAAAGAATTTAGCACACACACAACTAATGGTTTCAAATAATAATTTCTGATTAAACAAACTTGAAGTACGTTTACAATAAATCAAACCAAATACCAAAATCCAAAAACATCAGTCGGATGGGAAACAACCCTTTCCATCTAGGTGTGAAAATAAATTAAAGTCTGATGAACAAAGAAATGAGTAGAATAAAAAATAAATGAGAATCGATGGATCCAGCGTTGTTTTTTGGCTCGTCCTCGGCTTGTTCCTTAGGCTCTTCCTCACGATCCTCCTTTGGTCCTCTTCAGGGTCTTCTTCATCCGACCCCTACACTGCATTCAGTGCATTGACTTGACCCTCTAGGTTCTCGATTCATTGTCCATACGCCGACATATTCCCTTCATCACCATTCACACGCTCGATTAGGTTAGTGACATGGCCCACATGATCGTTATGACATTCAACCAACGCGTTGAACAATCTCTTTAATTCCTTGATTTCTTCACCTGATACCCGCACTACTTTCTTCTATGCCATGTTATCATCCCACTACTCAGCAACGCGCCTACCCTCGAGATGTAATGGGGCTACCAAAGTAGCCATGGCCAGCTCAGGAGGACATGGAAGGGGAGGTAAGGTAGGGGCGTCAAGGTTCCTAGGTGGGGTGGACCTAGTACGAGGTTAACTTTCAGGAGGTAAGGCAACATTCTTCTTCTGAGTTAACCTAGTCATGTATCGAGGATAGTATTACCACTTGTGAACTGGTGGGTATTGTGGTAAGGCAAACAGTATGTCATAATCGAATTCCTCATTACTTTTATGACGCATGGGCCACTCATACGGGCCCGTAGGTGGAGGTATATAATTGTAATAAATGGGTCTCTTTCCTTGGGAAGAAGAAGAAGGTGCAGTCGAAGATGATGCCATTCCTGAAAAGAACCGCTCACAGGAATGAGCAACAACAAGCAAACCAGCAAGTAAAGGAAACAGGCAAGGTCAACTAATAAAGCTAAACGTGTCTATGTGTGTGTACATAAGGCATAAGGCTATAGTCTAAATACAATGAAAATGAAATGCAAGTTAATATTATTTTGCTATAACCATTGACTCTGATACTAACCTGTCACACCCTCAATTTCCACAAACGGGGTATTACTGTTAGGCACGTGACATGCCAGGATCTCAGCCACTAGTTACACCAAATGACAAATCAATTAAAAAATCATAATTGTTTTTTAGCATTTGAAATTCCTAAAAACAAAGTTTATGACGTAAAAAAGAAAGTAATTACAGAAGCAAAATAATTTGCAAATCAAATTGCGCAAACACGAACAAACCAAATCAAGTATAATTTGTAGAGAATGTAAATTGTTCATTAGACCCAACAATGATGAATGTAATAGCGAGATGATCCTAATCATATGCAACTAAAGATCCTGAAAGAAACATGCTAAAGTGTCAACACAAGGTTAATGAGTTCACAGGTTTTGATAAACAGTAACACAGTAGAAAGCAGATACGGTAAACAAAGTAATATCAGTAGATAGCTTTTATACTTAACAAGCTACTAAGTGTATGAAGTTCAAAAGAAACAAACAATGTAAATGAAGGCCTCAGTTGTGGTTACCATGCCACAGTAACTATTAATAGGTCAATTAAACACCCGTTTGATGTGTTGTCATGCTAGCGCGAATAGTCGGGCGGGTTTTGTCAAACCTAGTAGATCTATTCAGAATTATCTCGCTAAAATACATAAATTAACGATTCGAGAATGAGGACTTAAGTTGGTATAATACTAGTAAACAAGTGACATTATAGTAGTGCTGATCAAGTGAAAATACATTTAGAACACATGTTTCTCTCCCTAAAAGAGTACAAGTAAAGTGGGGTTGAGAACTCACCTTAAAAGCACATCAACATAATAACACAGAGAACAGGAAATTAGGTTTTCTAATAACCTAAATTTCAGTAAAAATATAATTAAAATTAATTATTAATTACAAACATAAGAATTGTACGGTTCGCATTTCATTACTCGGTTACGGTGCACACTATCGATATCCCCCATTCACCATAATCATATTCAAACATTAATTCACTCAGATGTATAAAACTCAATTATAGTGTATATAGAATGCTATTTCTAAGTTTTAGTCGTTTAGGTTATTATTATTATAAATACCCATATGCTAAGACACGTAACTTATTCATTACAAACACGTACCAACACAATCGTGACATGGTTATGATAAATAATGTACGTATGAATTCATGCACCCAATATATATATATATATATATATATATATATATATATATATATATATATATATATATATATATATATATATATATATATATATGAGTCTGTGTGTGTGTGTGTATATATATGTATGTATATATGTATGTATGTATGTATGCATGTATGTACGTACGTATGTATGTACGTATGTAGGTACGTATGTATGTACTTATGTATGTACGTATGTAGGTACGTATGTACGTACGTATGTATGTACGTATGTACGTACGTATGTATGTACGTATGTACGTACGTATGTATGTACGTATGTACGTACGTATGTAGGTACGTATGTAGGTACGTACGTACGTACGTATGTAGTACGTATGTACGTGCATACGTAGGTGCGTACGTATGTGCGTGCGTATGTGCGTGCGTATGTACGTACGTATGTATGTATGTATGTGCGTACGTATGTACGTATGTGCGTATGTGCGTATGTATGTGCGTATGTATGTGCGTATGTATGTGCGTATGTATATGCGTATGTATGTGCGTATGTATGTGCGTATGTATGTGCGTATGTATGTGCGTATGTATGTGCCTATGTATGTGCGTATGTATGTGCGTATGTGTGTGCGTATGTGTGTGCGTATGTGTGCGTATGTGCGTATGTATGTGCGTATGTATGTGCGTATGTATGTGCGTATGTATGTGCGTATGTATGTGCATATGTATGTGCGTATGTATGTGCGTATGTATGTGCGTATGTATGTGCGTATGTATGGGCGTATGTATGGGCGTATGTATGGGCGTATGTATGGGCGTATGTATGGGCGTATGTATAGGCGTATGTATGTGTGTATGTATGCGCGTATGTATGCGCGTATGTATGCGCGTATGTTTGTGCGTATGTATGGGCGTATGTATGCGCGTATGTATGCGCGTATGTATGCGCGTATGTATGCGCGTATGTATGTGCGTATGTATGTTCATATGTATGTGTGTATGTATGTACGTATGTATGTGCGTATGTATGTGCGTATGTATGTGCGTATGTATGTACGTATGTATGTGCGTATGTATGTACATATGTATGTACGTATGTATGTATGTATGTACGTATGTATGTATGTATGTATGTATGTAATATAATACACCCACATACCAAATATTCTATAATCACATACAAAACTCTCTCAAGTCATATAAGCACCACTACTAAGAGTGCTATCAGGAGCTGCATAAGTGTTGAGAAAAATTAGTTGTCGATCCAACTACCGAAAGTTACCAGACAAGAGGCTTATTTGGCAGATGAATCCTCACACAGAATTGTGGTTTACACAAGAGGCATCCAGATCATGGAAGACGACATGGAAAGGCATGAGGTAACTCTTGAAGCTTAACCAACCAAACTTTATAAACAACGCAATGACACTCCTGACTCTTAACTTAGAAAATTAGCTGAGGTATTATTTGGTCAAATGGGTGTTGAAATTGAAACCCCTGTTAACTCTTAGGTGAATGTGGAAGCAAATGGCCTAGAAGTCACGAAGGATACCGAGAGAGCTTAGACAACTATCGATGATCCGAAGTCAGCTGGTAATGCATTAGGTGTACCCATTAGACCTTCAGTAGGCAGGCCTACCATAATCTCTATCTCTAACAAGGGTATAAAACTTATGTCTTCTGAAGATGAGTTTGAACTTGAGTCTTAGAAAGACAAGGCCAGATTTCTATAGACAAAGAAGATGGACCTATTCCCACATAAGGTTGATGATGAACTTGTACAACTTCATACTAGTAGAGCTCAAGAATCTTCCATAAGGAAGAATATCATTGCATTATTCAAAACTATAAAGGAATTTGGAGCTGTAAGAAGAAGAAGATTCAATCTTGGTGGAGAACCTAACATATTAGCACCAATAGCTCCACCCAAACAAAAGGCCAAGGTTATTAAGAGAGTGCCATTTAAATTATCTTGGCCAACTACTGAAAGAACTCAAAGGGCAATCACTCAGCAAGCTCCAATATCCACAATTGCTAAATCTAAACAAATGGCCTCCACTCAAAAGTTAGAAAAGAAACATCAAGAGAAATGTCTCTTAGCAGCTCAACTGGAGTTGAAAGGGTTCAATTTCAGTGAGGTCATGGAATGGAGCATTGCTTAGATGAAATCAAAATGGATAGTTTTAGTTCATGCTAAGATGGAGAAATCAGCTGAGTTAGCTAGAAGAAAGAGACCTAGATAAAAGTGGAAGAAAGAAAAAAAGGTTTTACAAAATTTTAGGGATAAGCAACAAATGAAGATGTTCCTCAAATAATATGGTTTCTCCAGTAAACAAGAAGAATCAATGAGTATGTCAAATCTTGATTTGAATATTAGAGGAATCAAACAAAAGGTTGTGGCTGGAGTGCTCCCAAAGTTTGAAAAAGCTAGGGAGATCAAAATAGAGAAAACGGCTAAAAGGTCTTCCCATCTATCGACTACGCCTCTAGCATCCCCTGACTTTAAATTAACGACCTCTGATGACAATTAGCCAATCTCCTCAACCCTTGCAAAGAAGAAGATAGTGCTTAAAAGAATTGTAAAGGCAAGGGTTGTTGACCCAGAAGTGGAGGAGAAGATAATCAAAGAAACAATGGTTTTGGCTACCTGGTTCATCTCTTGGATGAAGAAATTTGCTGTGAAGAGGGGAAATGGAGAGATCATGTACTATGACCCATGAAGTAATTGATCTGCCTATTGACATTCTATAGCAAATTGTTGAGTACTTTAGCATCTTTGGATGTAACGATGAGAAGTCTAAAGTGCTACTGCAAAAAGTACTTTCTTTAGTTAAAGCTGATACTAGTGAATAGATCCCAGAAACTCCATTATTAGCTTATGATACAATAATGGAGTGGGAATACAATAGCAGCTTGAATAGTATCTTTTTCAAGAAACCAGCTCGTGTGTCTCAATAGGTTTAATATAACTGACTTAACCAAATTGAGACTAAGGAATCCCAGTAATGATTTTAAGGCAAGGGAAGTGGAAAAGGTGCTGATGAGGATTTACAAATCTCATCTAGAAAGATCAAGGCAGGCTTCAAAATAAAGAAGGAAGAAGCAAGAGTCTGAAGCTGCTGAGACTACCCCATCTACCGAAGCTGCCCCAAGCACTCTACCACAATCATTTCCTACCATTTCTAAAGCTACTTAAACTACTAGGATGGTTCTCAAACAGTCCAACAAGCTCTTAAAATATCCAAATCTCCAACTACTGGACTAATGAAGGGTGGTCAATACAATTTAGTTTCACAATAAGGAGAGTGTTAGAACACTTAACAGATCAAATCAGGAATTGGGTTTATATTGAAGATACTAAGAACACAAGTAATGAGGTAAAACAAAAGAAGAAGAACAAGAACAAGATAAGTATGGTTTTCAAGAATGTTGTATATTGCTCTCTAGTTCTATTACAAGTGTTACAAAGCATAAAAAGAAATACAAGAACTAGAGATACTTTATAATACATCCTACAGCCGGCTATACTTTGAAAGCCAGGTGGAAATATTGATCTAGACAACAAAACTAATGTAGGTCAAAAGGCAGATTGCCTTTTGACTAGTGACTATGACATGCCACAGCTCACATCCTAATATATTACCAAAAGGATAAAAGGTATAAAGTAGAAAGTTATAGACTCTAAACCTTAATCTATAGTTGTAAAAGCATGTACCTTTTCACCAACTAATATAAGTTGGTAAGTCTTCAGAGTTGCAATGAAAAGTGGGTCAGCTTTATGCAAAAGTTGATCAGAGAAAGCATGTCTTCTCTGTCTTTGGAAGAAATCAGTCTTCACTTCATTGGCTTCGGAAGACTTTAGCTTCAAAGCTTCGAAAGACTTCATCTTTGGCTTTGTGAAATTTGGTCTTTGGCTTCAGAAGATTTTACACTTCGAATATTTTTCTATGAAGAGTGTAAAACTACCGAAGTAACTTTCACCTTGTCCATCAGTGCATGCATGTTGTAAGCTATTTGGTTGCTTTTGTTGCATCAGCCTTTCTAATATAATCTTACAAACTCCCTCTTGGCTGATGCTACCAAAATAGAGAAGGTTGTTCAGATATTGACAGACCTTATTAGGATCAAGACCATTCCTTTTTTCATCAATTGGTTAGGATCCCACAAACTCTCTATGTACCTCCTCATGTCATAGAGATCAGGCAGAGGTAGATCAAGCATGTCTTGCCGAAAATAGACATCTTGATCTCCATGATCTCTAATGACATACCACCTGTCTGGAGTTGCAAAAAAAATCCAGGACAAGATGGGTCTTCTAGCTGCAAGAGGCTATGCTTGAGTTGGAGTTGGTTGAGCAGCCTCTTTTTGCACTTCCTCAAGATGCTCTGACTCATCCTAAGATGCGGTGGTGGATGCCTTGACTTAATCTTAGAAACACTCTTCATGACCATCATTTTCCTCCTCTTTGAAGTCTTTAACTGAGAATACTGGTCTTCAGCACCAAGTTGCTCTGTCGTGTCTTTCTTAATTGGGTCCTCTTTCCTTACAGGTTCCGAAGGAAAGGAGCAGGACCCTGGGATGGATTATAAGATGAAGTTGGCTGCGATGCAGCTCTAGGTCCAGGTTGTGTTGTCTCAGTGGGTTCAACCTTGACCTCAACCTCTGGATGAGCTTGACTTGGTGGAGAATACAAGCCAACAAGCTCTTCTTTTCTAATCTTCTGCTTGATCACTCTAATGTGCTCTTCCATAATGGATAGAGACATTGAACCAAGCCTCCTTCCGAAGAATCCATATAGCTTTAAGAAGCTGATCATCCTTTGCCTATAAATAGACCTCTTTTGGCTCTTTTGGATAATGGCTCTTGACTTTGCCGCATCTTCCTTCATCTTTCTCTTAGCAGCCTTTTGTTCCTTAATAACTTGTTGTTCCAGCTACTTAAGATACTTGAATTCAATATACTCATATGATAGGGGAAGAAGTGCAGATGTTTGATAGAGACCTATAACACTCAGGTATGTTGGATCAGATAAGGCTGGTGCAGCCAAAACTACACTTAGGGGATTTAAGTACAACTGAATAAAGTATTCCAAAGCCAAAAGAAACTCTTTCGAATACAAGCTAAAGATATTCCGAAGTCTAAAGTATGAAGAACTTCCAAAGGAAAACTAAGTCTTCCGAGACTAAGTAGTTTTCCTTCCGAAGTATATGAAGAACTTCCGAAGAGATGAACTCAGAAGATCCAAGGCAAAGTCTTTTGAAGAATGAAGTCCTGAACACTTGCAGAAGACTCGGAAGAAGTTGATTCTTTCAAAAAATAAATGGTCTCGGAAGAACTTATTCTTCCGAAGCCATTTCCCTTCAAAAGAACCAACTATGAACCAGTGGACAAAAGTATGGTTCGACTGACACATGCTGTCAACTCTGATATAATGCATGGTGCTTTCCCACGCCCATGTAGTTGACTATACATTATTCATTATTCACCTTTATTAGTTAGTACAGTTACCAACTTTAGTTAGTAACAAAAGGTAAGTCATGGACATGTCATGACTACCTAATCTAGGATAGTATTTTATCTTAGATACCTTATATCTAGCAATGTAGTATTTGTTTAGTTGTAAGTTCCAGCAGGTTATCTAAGTTTCACCAGCTGTAGATAGTAGTATATATAGTTTCTCATTGTAACTCATTCACAGATGCTAGTAAGAGTCTTATAACACTGAGTTGAGAAGTAATATATACAAGTATCTTGAAAAACCATTTCTTGTGTTCATTAACTTAGTATATTATTATCAACTTAGTTAGAGATCATGCTTCATCAACCGAGTAAGATTTAGTGAGTTTGAGAGATAAATTTGTGTTGAGAGACCAACATCGATCATGCAATTGGTATCAGAGCTTCTTAGGCTCTTGATTGTGAGATCTAACCATCCCAAATCACCCTTGTTTCTTCATACTCACTTACTCTACTCAAATGGCCCTCAACCAAAAATTTCTTGAGACTGAGATGGGAACCATGACTAAGGATCCTATTATCACCCCTGAGAATTTTAGAAGCTGCTGTCAACGTATTTAAGGTTTTATCAAATATCAAGATAGTCGGATATGGAGATCTGTCACTCATGGTCCATACAAGCCAAAGGTGGCGTGATAGTGTTGCCATTATTGAAAAAGCTCTTGAAGACTACTCAGATGAAGAATGGACATCAATTGCAAAGGCATGACGGTATTGCTTAAAGCCATACCAAACTCCATAATGGTAGGTTTTGAGCACTACAAGTGAAAGGATCTTAGCATCTATTTTGATCAATTAGATAAGATTTGCAGCGGAATTAGTACACAAATTAGACAAATTCAAACAAGAACACAAGAGATATAGCAATGTAATAGTACGGTTATAGAATAAGAGAGAGTTTCTGCACAAAAGATGTATTTCATTCAATATAAGCTTCGCCACCAATTACAATTAGGTCACCTTTCCTTTTATAGGGAAAGATGACGTCAGTTGATGTCACTTGACAGTGACATCTAACTGTTATTATAACAAACTACTGATAGTTACACAACTACTGAAGATGTCAAACAGCTGACTTCTTCTTACAAAAGACGAGTGTAAACTATCTCTACAACTACTGATAAGAAACTACTAAAACTATAACTACTGAAACTACAACTACTGAAACTACAACTACTGAAACTACAACGACTGAAGAACATGCTCTTCAGTCATTTTACAAGTACTGAAATAGAAATGAAACTACTGACAAGAAAAGACTGAAAGGAAACCATCACAACAACTAAAGAATACTTCTTCAGCTGTTGTGACAAACTCTAAAGGCTTCAGTACTTGGACTTCAGACTTGAACTTCAGTTGTTGTTATCTGCTGATGTCTTTAGTTGTTGTCATCAGCTGATGTCTTCAGTCTTTGTACTTCAGCTGATGGTTTTCACTACTTTAGTCTTTAGCTGATGAAGTCTTCAGTACTTTAGTCTTCAGCTGATGATCTTCAGTACTTTAGTCTTCAGCTGATGAAGTCTTCAGTCTTTGTCAAACAGCTGATGAGGCCTTCAGCAGTTGTTGTGATGTCTTGTGGGACTTAAAGGTTTTTCTGATCTGGCTCATTGGTTCTTTTGGTCCAACAAACTTCCCCTGAACCAATGTAGCCAAAACCTTTAAGCTTATTGAATGTCCCACTTATTGAGGCAAAATGATTGGTCTTTTTCTTCTGGATCAGCTCAGAATGACCCATATCAGCACAGGCCTGGGAAGAAGTCTCAAAGATCTGATTGGCAAAGGATAGATGGGAACTCTGTCTTGGGGAATTGGACACAGAGCTGTTACCCCATCCATGAGACCTACTTCCCAACTATAAGCCTATAGGATTCTCTGGTGTAGGCTTCCAAAAATACAATCTGTTCCTCCATGGTGAGCTCTTCTGCCTCTCCCTCAAAGAATCCTTCAGGCCTATAGAACTCAGAAAGGAATTTGACCTGTTTACCATTCTTGAGCTCTACTGTTGTGATCTCTCTATATGCAAACTCATCAGGGTGATTACCCTCTAGTAGTAAGTGGAGCTCATCCTTCTTGATTTCCTCAAGCCTCTTATACACCAGCCCCTTTTTCACCATCCTATTTTCCAGCATCTTTTGTGGGGGCATGTTGGATGTATAGGCCTTCTTGAAATCTTCAAGGATCTCCCAGGGTGATACTACAATGGCAAGTGTGATCACTGCATTTACGATTTTTTTCACTTGCCCATTGTATCTCTGAGGAATGTTTTTCTTTTGGATCCTGTGAGACACCCTGGGATCAGGCCAAATCCTCACTCTCTCTTTCTGATATTGAAATGTGTGCTTGAGAGTGTACAGTCTTTGAGCTTGTTTCCTCATGCTTATGATTGATGAGGAGGCTGCATATGCTTTGTCTACCCTTCTCAACAACTCCTCATCATGTAGTTTGTGATGCTCTTCTTCTTCTAGCTTCACTTTAACTGTTTGTCTTTGGAGCTCAGGAGTAATTATTAGAGGGAGACTTTTGGCCTTAGGCAAAGACATGACAGTCGAGATTGGCATCCTATCTTCTTCCTCAACATCTTCTTCTACTTCTTCTTCTTCTAGCCTCAACACCCTTCTCTTCCTCTTCAAGGGTGCATCATCGGCTATTGGTTTTGTGGGTGAGGGAGTTGGTTTAGTGGGTTGTGGTAGTGGTTGTTTTGGTGTGGGAATTTTGGCTGGCTGTTCTAGCAGTTTGGATATGAGTGAGTCTTTGGTTTGCTTGGCTAGAGCAGTCCTGTTCCCAGCACCGGCTTCACTCAGGGCTTCTATGACCAGCCCCTTGGTAAATACCTCAGTCGAATAGATCTTGGTGGTTATTGCCAAGATGTTGTCCCTGGGCCATGACTTGATCTCCAAGACTGATCTCCCCAGATACTTCGAAGTGAATCTTGCCATAGCCTCAAGTCTCTCCTTCTCTTCTTGGCTATAGCAAGTCCATCAGTTTTCTATCTCTTGTACCTCTAACTTCCGGATCTCTGAGTCAAGTTGAGCAGTATCAAAACCCTGCCTAAACAACTGATCAATGATGTTATCCATTGATCGCCTGTGTTGGGCATCAGCTTCCTTTATCATCTCATCCAACTTCTTCTCAGACTCCTTTTCTTTTATCTTCTTCTTGTATGTGACATGAAAGTCTTTTGCACTTTCAGTCACTTTCTCCATGTCAGTTCCCTTCTCAACCTCCTTCTCTTTCTCAGTCTCCACAACCAACTCCTTCTCTATTTCCACCTCTTTCTCAGTTTCTTTCTCTTTCTCTTTTTCCTCATCCACTCTCTTTCTCTTGATGGCTTTCACTGACTGAGTCTCCCCCTTTTTGGTTGCATTGGTTGCATGGGTTTGACTGTCAAAAAGCTTCTTAGTCACAGCAGCATCCACCAGTGGCTGTATAGTAGAGGGAAGCCTCTATCAAGGGTTTTAATCACAATGTCAGTGATAATGGGTGTAATGAGAGGTAGGGAGTTTTGAAAGATAGCAGCTATTTGCTCAGGGGGGTTCTGTCCCGGAGAAATAGTGCCAGAAGCAGAGGTTGGTGGTTGAGATTTTAGGAGTGACTCGGTGTTTGTGAGACCTTCAGATGAAGGTGCCATCTGTTGGGTTATTATGGTGGCAGATGGACTTGATTCTTGAGAGAGTTTGGCAAGTAGCTCTTTTAATCTACTTACCGCCTCCTCAAGAATAGTGTTCTGGGCTAGAACATCATAAAAGAACCCTAGGTCATCATCAGCTGTAGCTGAATCACCTGACCTCCTGATTGGATCAGGATGTACATGTGCTGAGTGTGGCTCAGTATCCACATGTGCCCCTTGTTCTTGGTACTGGGGACTTCCTGCCTCAGGATTTGAACCTTAATCGGCAGTTGCCTCTGGTGAGGACTTAGATATGGTACCAGCATCATCCTGCTCATGTGCTGAATCAGGGGAAGTGGCAGCCTCACCAGATGTTCTCATCTCCTCTTCCACACTAGGAGATGGAACATTATATTCCCTATGCTGTGGGATCTCATCAACACTTTGATCCCCCTCTCATTGGTTGGGGTTTTCCCAGTTGTGATAGGTGCCTGGGGAGAGGGTGGAGTGTTCAGATGAGTCAGCACTTCTGCTATAATAAATGTAGGGCTTTGAGGGGCGGTTGCAGTGGGAGATGGGGTAGAAGCAGTGTGCACCGGGGGAGATTGGTGCGTTTCAATGGAAACCTCCTCAAGTAAGAAAGGTTCCAGATGTGTGGCTGCCCCTAAAATGGTTGCATCAGGATCCTGTTGAGAGGATTCCTGAGCGGTTGTGGTTGGTGGAGTCGTGGTAACTGCTGGGAGAATACTGCCAGTAGTTACTTCCTACCTTTGTGTTGCAGGGGCATCCTCAGGGGACTCATCTCCCTGAGTAGCCTTTTTTGGCTTTTTGGGTTTGGGTTTAGTGGGGACTTTGGATTTGGAGGTGGAGGCTGTGGGTTCAAGCTGCTTGGGTTTTCGTAGCTTGGCAGCCTGTTTCAGTGTTTGGTCAGAGTTGTGCCTGGAGTATACTTCTGGCAATACAGCCATAGCAGGGACTCCAAGGCCAACAAGTCCCTCAGCTTTCAGCTGGTTCCCTATAATGGCCATAATGAACCGTGGATATAGTATCCATCAGTTAGCAAGAGGTTTTGAGGCCATATCCTTAAGTTCTAAAAATATGATTTCAGAAAAATTTAGGTTTTGTTGCTCAAGAATAGAGAATAATACCTGCTGCCACCTAGATGACATTTGATCCCAAGAAGAAGTCTTAGGGGCTAAGCAGACATTCACCATGTGAAAAATAAGGCGTTCCGCGTCATGGAAATGCTTCTTGAGGATGGTAGAAGCACTGAGGTCACCCTGGTATCCATGGTGGGCAAAGGATAGATCAGTTGTGCCCTTTGGATATCCAGTGGGGAAGGTGGCATCATTCAGTTTTAGGGTTTGGTGAAGAATTGTAGGAATGATGACCTCCTGTTTGTTGTTGACGAACGACTGGAGAGAGACCTCGGTGTCATTTTTCCTAGTAAGGGTGACGTTCGTCCAGAACTGATGAAGGGATTCGGCATGAATGGTCGGGTTGAGAAGAAAGGCCGTTTTGTATTGGGAATGGACCATGAGATCAATGGCATTGTTGAACTTGGTCCAAAATGGTGATTTGGTAAGGTAGGAAACACAGTTTTGTCTGGGTTTGAGTTGCATGGTCGCCATTAATGTTAGGAGAGAGGTTTCATAGTTTTTGGAACGTTAGGTTATGAGAGAATGAAAAACTCTAAAATTAGGGTTAGGTATTTATAATGGTTATGAAACAGCTGAAAGGAAATGACTGAAGGTTTTGGTGTTAGTCATCAGTTGTTTGAAACGACCGATGACATGGTTTTAACCTTTAGAGGTTGTAAACGACTGAAAGATTGGTGTTAGTCATCAGTAGTTATAAACTACCGAAAACATGGTTTTGCTTTCAGAGGTTGTAAACGACTGAAGACTTGTTGTTAATCATCAGTAGTTGAGAACTACTGAAGATCTAGTTTTCATCTTCAGATATTGTAAACAACTGAAGACTTGGTGTTAGTCATCAGTAGTTGTAAACTACTGAAGACATGGTTTTGCTTCAGTTGTTGTAAACAACTGAGAACTTGGTGTTAGTCATCAGTAGTTGTAAAACTACTGAAGACATGGTTTTGTCCTTCAGTTGTTTGGATATGAAACAGCAGATATTGAAATCAGCTGAAGAGTAAAATTTACTCATCAGCTGTTGTCGTCAATTCAGTTGTTTCATTCTGACCTTAACATTTACTCATCAGACTTTGTCTGAATTTCAGATGTTTCATTGGCCTTCAGCTCTTGTGAATATTTATTCTTCAGCTCTTGTGAATATTTATTCTTCAGCTCTTGTGAACATATGTTTATAAGATCTGATGAAATAAATTATTCTTCAGAGCTTGTGAACAAATATTCTCTTTAGTACTTATATGTAAAATTACTCATCAGTACTTGTGGACAAAATTTGTTCTTCAGTACTTATTTGTGAAAACTAGGCATCAGTAGTTATAACCACATCAGTAGTTGTAACTACATCGGCTGTTTTTAACAAATAATGCACTTTAGTACTTTGAAGTATTTTAGTCTTCAGTAGTTATGAAAAATGCTGAAGACTAAATAACTCATTAGTACTTATATTTGACTTTTGTATACTAATGCTCATCAGTACTTGGCTGATCAGCACTAGTATCAGTCAATTTATTCCAGCTGCAGCATACCAAGCCTTAGCACTAGATTTTTAAAAGTGGCACTATCTAAAGGCTTAGTAAATATATCTGCAAGCTCATCAGTACTAGGCACAAACTTTGGATCAATTGGACCTTTTTCATAGCAATCCCTAATAAAATGATGTCTGATCTCAATATGTTTGGTCCTAGAATGTTGGACTGGATTCTTAACAATACAAAGAGCTGAAGCACTATCCATTAGTAATGGAGTCTTAGTCTCTGTAATACCATAATCCAATAATTGATTCTGAAGCCAGAGTAACTGGGATGTACAACTTGCAACAACAATGTACTCAGCTTCAGCAGTGGAGGTAGCAATTGATGTTTGTTTCTTACTCTGCCAAGAAGCTAAACAATTGCCTAGGAATTGGCATCCTCCAGAAGTTGATTTTCTAGTCACTTTGCATCCTGCATAGTCACTATCAGAGAAAGCAACTAATTTGCAAGAATGCCCAGTGGAATACCAAAGTCCTAGTGATTGAGTACCTTGCAAATATCTAAAGATCCTTTTTACTGCAATCAAATGGGATTCTTTAGGTGCAGCCAGAAATCTAGCACAAACACAAGTTGCAAACATAATAACTGGTCTAGAAGCTGTAAGGTACATCAAGGACCCAATCATACATCTGTAAAGGGTTTCATCAACCGCTTTACCTTTCTGATCAACATCCAGTTGTGTGGTGCTGCTCATGGGAGTAGAACAACGCTTACAGTTTTGTAAATCAAACTTATTCAAAAGATCTTTCGTATATTTGGACTGATGAATGAAAGTTCCATCAGCCCTTTGTTTGATTTGTAAACCTAGAAAGAACTGTAATTCTCCCATGGCACTCATTTCAAACTTTTCCTTCATTAGCTTTGTGAATTCTTCACACAACTGTGGATCAAAGATGCAAAAATAATATCATCAACATAAATTTAAACAAGTAGCTTATGCTGTCCCACATTCTTTATGAATAAAGTTTTATCAATGGAGCCTCTAGTGAAATTATTTTGTAGAAGAAAATTTGATAATGTTTCATACCAGGCTCTAGGAGCTTGTTTCAACCCATAAAGAGCCTTATCAAGCTTAAACACCCAATCAGGATGTTTATTGTCCTCAAAACGTGGCGGTTGACACACATAAACTTCCTCTTTTATTTTACCATATAAAAAGGCACTTTTGACATCCATTTGAAAAACTTTAAGGTTGTGAAAGGCCGCATAGGCTAAGAACAATCTATTGCCTCCAGTCTGGCTATAGGGGCAAAGGTTTCATCATAATCAATACATTCTTCTTGTGCAAAGCCCTGTACAACCAGCCTGGCCTTGTTCTTAAAAATTTGACCCTTTTCATCAGTTTATTCCTAAACACCCATTTAGTGCCTATTGCACACTTACCTTGGGGTAAAGGAACTAGCTCCCACACTTGCTGCTTTTTGAACTGAAGAAGCTCAAGCTGCATTGCTTCAACCCATCCATTGTCTCTTAGCGCAACATGGTAGTTCTTTGGCTCTTGCTGACTGATAAAGAGAGCATAGAAGCAGAAATTGGACAATTGACTTCTTGTTGAAACTCCAGCATTAATATCACCAATGATTTGAGACATTGGGTGATTCTTTAGCTCTTGATAAACAATAAGATCTGTGCAAGTGTTTGTAGGACCTTCAGCAGCAACAGATGGTGATGCAGATTCTTGAAACCATGTTGGAGATGGCAACTCAAATGAAGTAGAGGATTCAGAAATCTCATCAGCATTTGTTGTGGATGGAACTGCTGAAGCTACAGGAGCATCAGGTTTAGATGACTCAGGCAGTTGGTCACTAAACCTGAAAAGGTGAGTACTGGCTAAATCATCATCAGTACCACCAGGTGGAGAACTGTTGATAGGAGCAATAGCTGGAGCCTGATAAGGAACATATTGCAGTATGTCCAAATCAAATAACTCCACAGGGTTTTGTGGAATCTTGTCCTTTGGAGATTCATTAAACTTCACATGCAAAGTCTCTTCAACTATCTTTGTTCTACAGTTGAATACTCTGTATGCCTTGCAAGTAGATGAATAACCAACAAAATACCCTGCATCCACCTTTGATTCAAACTTCTGGAGTGGATTGCTTATGTTGAGAATGTAACAGGGACACCCAAATGCTTTAAAGAATGAAATCAAAGGGGCCAAATGATGTAGTACTTCATAAGGAGTCTTCATCAACCTTTGATTCACTAACACTCTATTGTGCACATAGCAAGCTGTGTTGACAGCTTCAGCCCAAAAGGTCAGTGGCGAACCTGAATCAGCCAACATTGACCTTGCAGCTTCAATAAGGGTCCTGTTCTTTCTCTCCACCACTCCATTTTGTTCAGGAGTTCTTGGAATGCTGAACTGCCTCTTAATTCCCTTTGACAAGTAGAAGTCATCAAGTGTATGATTTCTAAATTCTGTGCCATTATCAGTCCTCACACACTTGACTGGAAGGGAATACTGCTTCTCCACATATAACACAAAGTTCATAACAGCTTTTGCAGCTTCATCTTTGGAATGCAAGAAGAAAGTCCATACAAATCTGGAGTAATCATCCATAATTACCAGACAGTATTTCTTCTTTGCCATGCTCATCACTCTGACAGGACCAAAAAGGTCCATATGCAATAATTGCAAGCAGGCATTGGACTTTGGCTCTTCTATTGGAGGGAATGAAACTTTATGTTGCTGTTCCTTTAAACAAGCAGTGCAGTTGTCTTCATATTTGAACTCCTTCATAGGCAACCCTCTTACTAAACTATGGTGTATCAGCTGGTTCATGTTTTTAAGATTCACATGACCCAGTCTTCTATGCCATAGAGTAGATTCTTGAGGAGAAGCCTTGGAGAATAGGCAAGGATGGCCTTTTAGATCTATTTTTTTGGAAAGATCTAAGGCATATACTCTTCCTGTCCTGTTAGCCTTCAGGAGAGTATGATCATCCAACACCTTGTCAATCAAACTCAGAACTTTGGATGACAGAATCCTACAGTTCTGACTAGTGAAAAGAGCAACATGGCCTTTATCACACATTTGACTGACACTCAAGAGGTTGTACTTGAGATTCTCCACATGGTTAACATCATCAAACCTTATTTACCCATTTGAAACAAAGCCTTTTCCGATGATGTAACCCTTAGCATCATTGTCAAAAGAGACAAACCCCTTCTTTCCTTGAGAGTAGCCATTCAGAAGAGAGCTGCTCCCTGTCATATGCATGGATCCTCCACTTTCTACATACCAGATGCTTCTTTGGCATGCTGAAGAACCCTACAATCATCACAATAAATTAGTTAGGTTTTGAGACCCAAACCATGTTGGTTTTAGGTCTGTTCTCATCAACAGATGGTAAACTAACTGGTTTTTTAGAATAGCAGCATGAGGTGATGGAGATGGTGTAGAAGAGGAATCCTTTGGCTTGGATTTCCTTCAGTACTTGCAGTAGATTGGGTTTGTTCTTCAGGTGTTATAACTTGGTCTTCAGTACTTTCAGTACTTTGTGAGATAACACCTGAAGTGATCAACCTTTTGATCATGTGAGTGTCAGTATTTGAACCATCAGCTGTTTAAGCATCAGCTGATTGGTTTTGTGAGGAATTAATGCTGACTTCAACCTCTGACGGTGTTGTATCAGATAGTAAATCACATGATGAGAAGGATTGGTTATTTCTTTCTCCTTCAGATTCTACTTCAGCTCTGGAAGTATAATCTGTAGGAGGAGCAGTGTGATTATAACCAATGCCAAACTTCACATTGGAAGCTGATTGCTTGCTGAGAAGCATTTCAAAACCCTTGCAGGATTGTATGCAGCGATCACACTCTACCTGGGTAGCTGCAAGTGTTTCCTTGAGGTCTCTATACTTCTCTAGAAGTACCTCTTCCCTAGCCTTATCATCCGTGATTTGGCGTTTAAGTTTATAAATCTCATCATTCTTATCATTAAGCACAGACTCAAATTCAGCTTTTCTTTTGGAAATTATTTGCTCTAGCTCAAGGTTTTTGTTAATTAAAGCTACATTTGCTTCTCTAATAGATGCAAATGTGGCTACGCATGATTTAGAACATAACTTGGCTTTGGCCTCAGAGGATACCTGTGATATCTGTGATATGAAGGCATTGGAGGATGAGCTATCAGTAGACTCCAGGGCCATGAGAGCAAGGTTTCCAAAAGGATTGTCACCACCATGTTGACCAGCACCAGGAAACAGTTGTTCATGACCAGACATATCATCTGGTAAACTGCTCCAGTCAACAACTCCTGGGGTGAAAAAGCTATGTTGTTGAGGTTGAGATTATTGATGACATTGGGATGGTTGAGGCTCAGGAAGAGCATGTGGTTGTTGAGCAATAGGTGCTTGAACTTGACTGGTCTGTGGCATGAAGAAGCAGGGATAAGGATATGGCATATGACTTTGAGGAACAAAATATGCAGGTGATGACTGAGCTTATGATGGATGACCAGAACTGGTGGAATGTTGCCCTTTGTTTTATGAGCTATTGCTTGGGAAGGTCACAAAGGGTGCAGATGAGTTAGATCCAGATGATCTACACTCTCTAGCAAAGTGTCCAAGCCTATGGCACTTGTGACACCTCAACTTGCTCTTGTCAAAACTAACTTTGGTTTTGCCAGAGAGACCAGGGAATTTCCTACCAGTTCTTTTGTAGAACTTTTGAGATCTGATATTAATCATTGCCATTTGGCTCAAAATATCCATCTCTTCCAGATCATCATCTGGAATGCCCTTCAAATCTTCCATTAAAAAGCACCAGTTATCACTGCTACCACCTGAACTACCATCCACACTAACAAAAGCATGTTAGTATTAGTAGAGAAATAAATATGCTCATCATAGGCACTCTCTGATGTAGCATATTCCGACTCCTGACCTATCAGTGCAGTATTGCCTGATACAAAGTCATCAGTGAGCTTACCAGATGATGACAACTTCCTTTTCTGTTCTATTTCTCTTTCAAATGTAAGCAGTTTCCGATGAAGTTGGGTGAGAGATAGAGTGCTCAGATTTGCACTAGAGCGTAGGACAATAGTGTATGTGTCCCATCTCTCAGGCAGGGATCTGAGGAATCAGTTGTTCATCTGGCTGTTTGAATACTCTTGTTTAACCATTTTCAGCTCAGAAATCAAACATGAGAATCGCTCAAACTGTTGAGTCAGAGTCTCACCCTTCCTATGAGAGAATGTCTCATATTGTTGGGCGAGGATTTCCCTAGTATTTGCTAAGACCTCATCAGTTCTTCCGAATTGTTCCTTTAGAGCAACCCAGAGATCATGAGCAGTTTCATGATGCATAAGCCCTGAATAGATTTCATTAGGCAGTGCCATGGCCAGATTTCCATGGGCTTTAGCATCAATTTCAAACAGCTTTAGATCTTCGTCCGAATATTGATCAGGTTTCTTCGAAACCCTCTCATTTGATTCAGGAACACTCACCATAGGTTTGTATGGTCCATGCACCACTGATTTCCAACAATCAGCGCTGTTGATAGACATATGATGGAGCATACGTCGTTGCCATATGTTATACTCACTCCTAACAAGCATCGAAGGCTTTGTTGAGGAGCCAGTATTATGAGGATCATTTGTTGGTGTCGCCATTTCAGAATTCAGACAAATTTAAGGTAAACTAAACAAATCTAGCTCAAAACCACTTAGAACCTCAAATTGAATGGCCAGAAGCAACAGAAACTCAATCTCTATAACCGATTCTTGCAAATTTGCTAATTGATCAAACGTAGATAACAAAAGAGTAGTTTCAATGATCAATTGTTAAATCGATCAATGATTAACTAGCTCTGATACCATTTGAAAGGATCTCAGCATCCAGTTTGATCAATTAGATTAGATTTGCAGCGGAATTAGTACACGAATTAGACAAATTTAAACAAGAACACAAGAGATATAGCAATGTAACAATACGGTTATAGAATAAGAGAGAGTTTCTGCACAAAAGATGTATTTCATTCAATACAAGCTTCGGCACCAATTACAATTAGGTCACCTTTCCTTTTATAGGGAAAGATGACGTCAGCTGATGTCACTTGACAGTGACATCTAACTATTATTACAACAAACTACTGATAGTTACACAACTACTGAAGATGTCAAACAGCTGACATCTTCTTACAAAAGACAAGTGTAAACTATCTCTATAACTACTGATAAGAAACTACTGAAACTACAACTACTGGAATTACAACTACTGAAACTACAACGATTGAAGAACATGCTCTTCAGTCATTTTACAAGTACTGAAATAGAAATGAAACTACTGAAAAGAAAAGACTGAAAGGAAACCATCACAAAAACTGAAGAATACTTCTTCAGCTGTTGTGACAAACTCTGAAGGCTTCAGTACTTGGACTTCAGACTTGAACTTCAGTTGTTGTCATCAGCTGATGTCTTCAGTTATTGTCATCAGCTGATGTCTTTAGTCTTTGTCTTTAGTCTTTGTACTTCAGCTGATGGTCTTCAGTACTTTAGTCTTCAGCTGATGAAGTCTTCAGTACTTTAGTCTTCAGCTGATGATCTTCAGTACTTTAGTCTTCAGCTAATGAAGTCTTCAGTACTTTAGTCTTTAGCTGATGAAGTCTTCAGTACTTTAGTCTTCAGCTGATGATCTTCAGTACTTTAGTCTTCAGCTGATGAAGTCTTCAGTCTTTGTCAAACAGCTGATGAGGCCTTCAACAGTAGTTATGATGTCTTGTGGGACTTAAAGGTTTTCTGATCTGACTCATTGGTTCTTTAGGTCTAATAACAAGTCAGCTAAAGAACTCTTTGATGCTTTGACATTAATGGACTTTGGTTTCTCTGAATCTAAAGAGTCCAAGAAAGATGTACTAAAGTAGAAGTTTGAAAAACTCACTTATATTGTTGGTGAGACCTTGAGCAATAATACTTTAGGTACACAAACTTAATCGCATCTCTTCAATCTATGGGAGTGACTCTTGAGAAGAGAGATATAATAAGAAAATTCATGAGTGCACTTCCTCATGAATGGAATTTCTACTGTGTCTCTATCATGATAACTAAGAATCTAAACACTCTCTCCATGACTGAACTATATGAAATCCTTGATGGATAACGTATGGAGATAGAGACTCAGAAAGGCCATTAGGGGAACAGAAGCTCAACCCTCCCTATCAACAACGCTCTACATGTTGCTCAAGGATCAAGAACTCCCCATCCCAGATGTACCTGAACTACAACCAACAATCATCATACTCCTCTGGGCCTTACATCCCATTTCCTGAGACACTCAGGTCTTAACAAGCTTAACAAAATCCTTTCCAGGATACTTGTGCTTTTGTCTCAGGAAATAAGCACTCTGGAGATTTTGAATTCTATTTGATGATCTTGAGTGTTTTTGCCCAGATGATGTAGAAGACATGGACATTGTCCAACAGATGGCTCTTTTAACTTATAGAGCAAGGAAGTTCTTCAAAAGAACTGGAAGGCAAGTCCCCCAGAACCTAACTAACAACAAGTTTGGGTTTGACAAATCAAAATCCAAGTGCTACAACTATAATCAACTTGGTCATTTTTCAAGTGAATGTAAGGCTCCTAGATCCAATCCTAGAGTAGCTCAAGCCTCTCAACATCATGCTACCCCTAAAGCTACAGCCAAGCCAACTGAGCAGCAAACTACAGCTGTTGCTCAAGAGGTTGATTGGAGATTCATGGTACAAGATATCACCCTTGCTCAAGCTCTCATAGCTGGTACTAAAGATACCAAGGTATATGAACATCTCTGTATCCCAGCCTTTATAGCTAAGGTTAAAATGCATCGGGACTACAACATGGAAATTAAATCTGATATTGAGTCCTTAAATGTATTAAAACTGACTTTAAAAGGGTAGAATCTGACTATAAATTCAAAATTGAAGAGTTAGAGAAAACTATATCTTCTTTGAAACATGAACACTCAAACTACAAGGCTCAATTAAAGGATTTAGTCTCTAAATTGACTGAGGCTCAAACCCATCTAGTAATAGCTGAGGCTAAAACAAAGAAGTATGCTATTCAAGAGTAGAACTTCAAAACCATTCTTGCATCATCCTCTCATTCAAAGGTGTGTTATCAAAACAAAAATGGGTTGGGAACCAATGAGACTGCTCTACCATATTCCTACATGTCTATCAAACAGCCAAGATATGGTACTGATGAGCAAGAGGTTCTATCTACTGACCCGCTACCTAATGACCAAAGAATGATGCAATAATAGTGACCACCATAGTGAAGGATAAGGGAGAAAACCTCATCCACACATCTTATGATCAACCCCTGACCACCAAAGATAGAAAGAATAAGATAAGAGCAGCAAGAAAAACTTCCAAGAGTGGGTGAGTCTAAGTTGAAAATAGACCTAAGGCAAAAGGGTGTATTCATCTCAGCTGGATTCCAAGTAGCTGTAAACTCTGATTCAGACAAGAAGTGTAGTACCAGTACTTCTAGTTAGCTAAAGAATTTGAAGCTAAAGAGGAAGGCTATTGAAGAAGAAAAGAAGTGCAAGAAACAGTAGCCCTCATGCCCCATCAAAGTTAACATTGAGTGCATAATCTGTGGTCTGCATAATCACATGGATAAAGATTGTTACTACAATCCAACAAGCTCACATTATGCAAACAATGTTAAGATAAAGGGAGTCAAGGAAGGTTTCACATTTGGACCTTATCACATGGTTCAAGTGTTAAATAAAGGAAAGCTTGTTTTCGAAGCCAAGTTGCTCTTGGAAGATATTCATTCTTCTAAAAGGAAAATAGCTTTGGAAGATAAGCCCAAGAGCAAACATAGGAACAAAAGGATTCCTTCAAAATCTTCCAAGAAGAAAACTGCTTCGAAAGAAAAGGTGGTGACAACTTCTTCCGAGAACAAAGAAGCCTCGGATTTAAGTAATGCTGCTCAAGCCTCTTCAGGCTCATCTACACTAATTAACGATAGGATGAAATGGAAGATCAGACAAGATGCTACAGCCCAAACCTATTCTTCACAAACCATAGTTGAACCCCCATGCTTACAGTTTTGTTCAATTATGTCATCTACATTAGAAGAGCCCAAGACTAATAAGGCCTGGGCTTCCAATAGTAACTAATCATTTCACCTTTGTGCAGGGACATCCATATGACAAGAATGGAAACATTTGGATTATGGATAGTGGATGCTCCTGGCACATGATAGGGAACGGATCTCTTCTATAATAATTTCAACATTTTAATGGATATCCTGTTCAGTTTGGAGGTGAAGCTGGAGGATATATTTTTGGTAAAGGTAGTGTATCCAATGGTATGTTAAAAGTGGATAAAGTACACTTTGTCAAACATCTTGAACATAATCTCTTGAGTATTTCTTAGTTTTGTGATCAAAAGCACAAAATGCTCTTCACATAACATGAGTACATTATCCACCAACCCAGGATGACAAGTCCTCAAGAATTGGTGCTTCTTAGATCTCCCAGGAGAGGGGATATGTACAAGCTAGACACGAATAATGCTTCCCCATTAGGTGAAGTATCATGTTATCTTTCCAAAGCTAATGGTGATGAGTCAACTCTTTGGGATAAAAGAATATGTCATGTTAATTTTAAGACCATGATAAATTTGTTAAAAATAACTTGGTACATGGTGTGCCTAAAAAGAAGTTCTTCTGTAAGGATGACTGTGTTGTTTGTCTGAAAGGAAAGCAACACAAGGCATCCCATAAATCTAAAGAGGTTAATTCCATCACCACTCTATTACACTTATTGAACGTGGATCTATTTGGTCCCACAAGTATAGTGAGCATTGGAAGGAAATCATATTGCCTTGTGATAGTTGATGGTTTTACATGATTTACATGGGTATTCTTTTTAAGAACTAAGGATGTAACTACTAAAATGTTAAAATCTTTTATTCTTAAAATAGAAAATCAAATTGATCACAAGGTAAAAATAGTTTGAAATGATCAAGGGACTGAGTTTAAGAATCAAATTCTTGACTCATTCTATAAATCAAAAGGGATTACCAGACAATACAGTGCTCCTAGAACTCCTCAATAGAATGGTGTTATTGAGAGGAGGAACAAGACACTTATTAAGGCTGCAAGAACCATGTTAGCTGATTCAAAGTTGCCTCTAACTTTCTGGGCAGAGGCAGTCAGCACTGCATGTTATGTGCAGAACAGGGTTCTCACTATTAAGCCTCATGGAAAAACCCCTTATGAGCTATGGAACAAGAAGCCACCATTCATTGGCTTTTTATGATCCTTTGGCAGCAGGTGTATCATACTTAACATAAAAGAAAATTTAGCAAAATTTGCTAAAAATTTGGATGATGCTATCTTTGTTGAGTATTCCTCAAGCTCTATAGCATATAGAGTATATAACATTAAGAATCAACAATTTGAGGAATCACCCAACATTGTTGTAAATGAGCACACTCCTTGTGCTAAGGGGAATGGCCTTGACCATATCTTTGATTTAGAATTATTTCCCAATTATTCTAAACCATCTTTTAAGAATGTTTTAGCTGTTTAAGTTACGTAGACCTATTTCAATTTCTCCAAGAAGACATGAAGAGCAAGCTACCAATACTAAAAGTCCTAAAACCTTAAAAATATCAGGAAAAAGTGGAGCTTCAACAAGTTGTCAGCAAACTGAGCCTCAAAACTCATTAGCCGACAACTCTAATACTCAACACCAAGCTGATGAAGACGGTGATCTGGAGGAACAGGCAACTATTAATACGACTTCACAGG
Organism: Flaveria linearis; assembly: GCA_024085815.1. NCBI lineage: Eukaryota > Viridiplantae > Streptophyta > Magnoliopsida > Asterales > Asteraceae > Flaveria > Flaveria linearis. The sequence goes on from CM044006.1 coordinate 39,356,512, forward strand.
AAAACATCATTGATGTTGTCACTCATTCATTCAATCAGTCCCCATTGAATGAATGTGAGACATTAGCTAGAAATAATATTTGAAATCTGATCAAAATTTCTCAAACTTGGATCTATCTATGCAACTAGATATGATTCCTAGACTCAGGATTCACAACACTCATCCAGCTGAGAACATCATTGGGGATGTCTCAGAAGGTGTGAGAGCAAGAAGTCATACCCATAAAAGGAATGTCTGCTTGTACTCATGCTTTCTCTCTCAAATAGAACCTAAGAAGGTGGAAGAAGCACTCAAGGACAACAATTAGGTTAAAGCAGTGCAAGAGGAAGTGCTTCAATTCAAGAGACAAAAGGTATGGAACCTATGTCCATTGCCACCTGGTCAAGTCTCCATTGGCACTAAGTGGGTGTTCAGGAATAAAAAGGATGATAGAGGTGTGATCATCAAGAAACGGGCTAGACTTGTAGTTCAAGGATACACACAAAAGGAAAGGATAGATTACACTGATGTCTTTGCACCTGTTGCACGACTTAAGGCAGTAAGAATCTCCTTGCCGTTGCAACATCCAAGAACTTTATAGTCCATCAACTTGATGTCAAATATGCATTTCTATATAGGCATATCAACAGAGAAATCTATGTGTGCCAGTCACCTGGATTTAAAGACCCACAGCACCCCAACTATGTGTACAAACTGGATAAAGCTCTTTATGGACTGCACCAAGTGCCTAGGCTGTGGTATGAGACATTGCCTCAGTTTCTCCTGAAGAATGGTTGCACTAGAGCACCATAGATATGACATTATTCATAAAGAAGTCTGGGAAGGATATGTTGCTTGTGCAAGTCTATGTTAATGACATCATCTTTGGTTCTTCAAATGAGCAGATGTGCAAAGACTTTGAAAGCATCATGAGAAGGAAGTTTGATATGAGTTCCATAGGAAAGATGGATTTCTTCCTTGAAATTCAAGTGAAGCATAAGAAAGAAGGGTTCTTCATCAATCATTTTAAGTATGTCAAGGACATCTTAGAATAATTGAGATGAAAGATTGTAAGCCAGCCAAGACACCAATACAAAGAAATCATAATCCTTGTCCTGATTCTGAGGACGAGGATACTGATCTGCATCAGTACAGGGCAATTATTGGATCTCTAATGTATCTTATTGCAAGTAGACCTGATATCATGTTTGCAACATGCAACTCTGCTAGATATAAGGCTGCTCCCAACGTGTCTTATCTAATTGATATCAAGAGAATTCTTAGATACCTCAAAGGAGCTCCCAAACTAGGTCTTTGGTACCCTATAAACAAGGATTTCAACCTTTATGGTTACATTGACAGTGATTATGGTGGCTGCAATATTAACAAGAAATTCACATTAGGAGGATGTCAATTTCTTGGTGGAAGGATCATCTCCTGGCAATGCAAGAAGTAATCATGTTTCTCTACATCAACTGCTAAAGCTGAATACATTGTTGCTGCAAGATGCTGTGCTTAACTACTATGGATTCAGAATGAGATGTTAGACAATGCTTTCAACTTCACGGAGACTCCTATCCATATAGACAACAAGAGTGTTATCTCTACTATATAAAATTCAGTCAAACACTCCAAAACAAAACATATTGACATCATGTATCATTTCATTCGAGATATAAATGAGAAAATTCAAACTAGTCAAAGTTGATTCAACTGAATAATATGCTGATTGTTCACCAAATCCTGTGATGAACAAAGATTTAACTATTTAATTACGGCTATTGGGATGATTAACATTGACTAGTCAATCTTTTTTGAAATCCTTATGAAAATATGTCCTATCTAAATTGTCTATTTACAATCTAAGCCCAGTTACAAAAGTTCTTTCCAAAAATTAAGTATAAAAATTTTTCTGAAGAGAAATTTACCCTCGGAAGAGATCCTTATCCGTCTTCCAAAGGCAAATCCTCTGCACAAATATTCTCTTCCGAAATGTTTTTATCCTTGGAAGATTATTTGATCATAGATCGAATTTCCTCCAAAAGTTACTAACTTCTTCTCTCGGAAGAACATTTTACTCTTGAAAGTAAATTTGTCTTCAAGACGTACTTTGCTTGGGAAGTAAAATTGGCTTCAGGAGACAATACAGAGAGAGAAGTGCAAGTGTTCTCTCGGAAGCAAGTTTACTCTCGGAAGACATCTTTACTGTATAACAGAAATCCTTGGGCCCCACTCTATAAAAGGTAAGATTTTATTGATGATTGTAGGAATATTTTAAAAGGTCTATCTTACCGCCCCTGTCAATCGGAACCCAAAATGTCCTTTCACCTTATCGGTTTTGGCTTTCTAACCACCATTCAAATATTTCTGATTTCTTTCTTTACCTTCTTTACCACCGTAAAAGCCCAAAATTTCCATTATCTTCTTTACTCACTCTCAAATTACCACACTCAAACTCCTTCAAATAGTATCTTCACAAAACAATGGCCTTGAATCCCCAGCACAACCAGGTCGCCATCCTTGACTCTTGCAGGGATGTCGATTTTGCCCTATCATCCAATTCCTAACCCAATCTTTATACTTCACTGCTCTAACCGTTAACCTCACCATCTACTCAAACCACTTGGCCGAATTCTGGGCCAATGGTCATAATGACACACTCAACGGTCAAAGGGTTATCAGGTCTAGAATATGTGGACAAGAGATTACTTTCAGTGAAATCACCATCAGGGAGCATCTAGAACTCCATGATAAAGGAGCCCCAACTGAGTTCCCTAAGTTCAATTTTGAAGACACCTATACCCAAATAGGATGTGAAGGTGATATAAGCTAGTCTATAGTCTACAAATTCAACTTTCCTTCAACTGGAAGTTCTTCCTTATCATCCTGCACAGCCTGTCTAACAAATCAGGAGGATGGGATCAAATTCCATATGATCTGGGCTACCTAGTCCATGGGTTGGTAAAGGTCCTCAGATTCAACTGCTCTCAGTTTATGCTAAATAACCTAAGTGGTAATCTTATTAGGAATACATTTTACATGGATCTGGGGTATATCTAGCACATAATTAATTATGAGTTGGATCATGATAAACTAGAATATGCCGATGTTCCAGTCGTTCCCCAAATGACTCCCGGAATCTTCAAGATGCTAAAGAAGATATCCACCAACTTTATAGGAAGGTTCACTAACCTCCTTCCAAGTATGCTTGAGCCTATGGCTCCTGGTGACATCCCTGCAAACCTAGCAGGTGATGAACCACACCAGACACCATCACTTCAATACCAATCATCTCTTCCTACCCCATTACACTCACATATCATAGATGCCCCAAACAAATCCTTGTTTAATCTACTCTAATTAAACAAGTCCCCTCTATTCAAACCAAAAAGGCTACAGTATAACAAAAGGCTCCCACTCAGTTAGAGGTCAACCATCCTCCAGAATTGACCTTAATATCAGCATTGAGTCTCCTCAGCCTCAACCTGATGAGCCCATAGCCCAAGCTTTAAGCCCTCAGGGTGAGTCCTAACACTCTTTTGAGCAACCAAAAATGGACAACCATATCATTGGCTTAATGCCACTAGATGTTGACCAAGGTCCTAGCTTATTAGGAATAACTTCTATGTCCTTTAGTGACCTATTAACTTGATCTGATGAAGATCTCATTTCCTCATATCCAAGATGTTGATCTACCACAACACTCTCCAGATCAACTGAGCCAGAGAGAACCTCTTATTTCTAGACCACATCAGTTAAGCCAAACTAAAGTGAGTCCCCCATACGTGGAGGGGACTCATGTAGACTCAGCTACCACTACTAAGAGTGTCTCATTAGGCTCTAATGACAATGGTAACACAACTGAGACTAAGTCTATGGCAACCTTGCTAATTCATGCCTCTGAAAGAGACATCAGTATGCATAGGAAACTAGGGTGCCAAGATACCACATCTGGTGATGATGATGAACATACTAGGTATGTTATCTCATCTGCCCGTGATTATTCAAAAGAAGATGAGGGAAGTGTGCAACTTACCATCAGAGACCTACTATCTAAAGTGTCAAACCTTGAATTAAAGGTTAAGACCTTAAAAGATAGGTCTGCCATTCAGTAACTTGAGATCAAAAATCTCAAGGCCAAACATGCTAAGACACAGGTTGAGAAGTCTGTTAGGCACGTACTATTCAAGTCTCTTTAAGTTCTTCCTCTAGCTCCTCTACTTCTCAAGATGATGCTACCAAAAATGGGAAAATATACAGAGTCAAAGTCATGAGGACCAAACTTGGCTATTTCAACCCTAACTTCACTCTATCCTACATAACACCACTCTACAGCTATCTTTCCTCAGCCACCTCCCATAACAATTCAAGTAGACCCTAGAATGCTTATTGATTTTAACATATTCTTAACCAAGCTTCTGATAAGCTCCTCACTTGAACAACCTTACCCGATGTTGATATAGCTTACTTTGGAGCTAAATAGCTTCAAAGGTTGAGTGCACCACCTACTACTAAGGAGGAAGTTGGTCAACCTAAAGTCCTCATTAAACCTGAGATTGACTTTAAAGGTGAATAAGGACTGATGGCCTAGCAACTGACTCAGTTCGAATAATTAGTGTCATTCCAGTCTCTTCCGAAGCAAAAATTCAAGCTGTGGAAGGAATCAGTGAACTATCATCTTTTTCTGATGATCTGCTTATCACAGAGGCTATCCTTGATCTAGCCTCCGAGGTAAATAGTGAGGACTTCTTTAAAATCCCTCTTTCTCCAACACGACAAGCTCAATCCCATTCTCCCCAACCTGAATCATCTAAACCAGAATCTCCAAAGGTTGAATCTTCCTCAGATCCCAAAGGAAAAAGGAAGAGACTGCTGAAGAGCTTCTTGAAGAAGAAAGTTGGAGAAGCTGAAGAGGAGAGGTAGACTCAACACTAGGAAACTGTTGGCTGCAAACAGCAAAGCAGCAGTAGGAACTCAGGAGTCTATCAATAGCAGGAGAAGAGTGGAGGTGATAGATAGGCTCATCAATCTGGGAATGGAAAATGAATAAATGCTTTCTATTCCCACTTGATGAGCTTGTGAAGTTGGAGAAGGCAACCCTACTGCAAAAAGGAGAAAGAAGAAGCAGCAAGGTGGACTGAAGAGGAAGTGGGCTAAAGAGGAAGAAAAGAAAAGAATACAAGAAGAGGCCGAGCAAAGGCAGAGGTGGAGAGGATAGCCTTCTTATGCTCAAGGGGCTATTCTCAGGAGGAGCTGACTCCTCATGAAATGACACAATCTTGTTTTTTTTCACAAAAAACAAGATCAAATCAATAAGGAGAGGAAGAAAGCTGCCAGAGAGAAGTTGAAAAAGAAAAAGAAGAAGGAGGAGGAGACCCAACTTGCAGCTACCAAGAAGGTGGAAGACAAAGCCTGGATAAAGGCTTATCTCAGGGCTCACGACTTCATAGGAAGGCATGTAGGTCCCATGTCTAAGAACCTTACAACAACATGTTAGTGACATCAAAGCTCCTCTAGGAAGAAGAAAGAGGTATTTCAAGCCCAAAGTGTACAGAGGATGGTACCCAAACCAATACCCAAACTACAGCCAATAAGACCTGAGCCCACACCTTTTCTCTTCCCCATCAAAACTGAACCCACTACTAAACCTTACACCCCTGAACCTACACCATCTGCCCTACCTCCACCCTCATCCATTACCTCTCAGCAACCACCACCACTACCCATCCTAAAACTCAAAACACAACCCAAAACCCAACCATTACCTAAGCCATCCTCTGAACCATCTAAGCCTCTAATCTTAGAGGAACTTATGGAGATCAAAAGGAGCTCATTAACTGCATAACCCTGATGACATCTCTGGTGAGGAAGGGTCCATAAGATTGAGATATATTAATGTCCTTTCCTATTCCCTCACAAGAGATGCATTCCTAGATCTACCCCGGGGAACACTGCACAAGCTCTTCAAGTGTTAGCAACAAACTCAGATTCCCTCAGGAAGAAGAGAAGAAGATAAGGAGAAGATTGGTGACTTTACTAGACACTAGAAAATGGGACAAACTGCCAACTTGCCCTTCACAACTTTGTTGACTTGACACACCATCTCTGCCACACGCAAGCAAAATTGATATTATGGAGTTAGAAGAAAAACCATTCTTAAACCCTCCAAATCCAAGTAGCTGCTCACATCAGAAATCACCTGAGCAGTTTTCATCTTGCTGAGCTAACCAAGAAAGCAAGGACGGAAGAGCATTTGAATTTGAGAAAGGAAGAAGGAGAGGATGTCACTGCAAAAGGAAGTTCATTCCTTCAAATAGTTAAAGGCCCTACTTCAGATTCCATAGTCAGATGGAAATATGACTACAAATCCTATCAATCTTCAGAGGGCCACATGAAAGGGTACATGTTATCCAGAGCAATAGATTAAATCTCGTATCTACTAATGACTTGTATAAACTTCTCAGCATCACTTTAGGAAAGAACAAGGAAAATGACAAATATCTTCTTTCCTTGGTGTTAAAAGTTTTAAGAAGTATAAGAGAGTGAAGTTTTGGTAGCATCAGCATGGGGGAGTTTGTTGGATCAGGTGAGGCTGATGCCACTAAAACTACACTTAGGAGATTTAAGTACAACTAAATAAAGTCTTCCAAAGCCAAAAGCAACTTTTTTGAAGACAAGCTGAAGATTTTTCAAAGCCTAAAGTATGAGAACATCCAAAGGAAACAAAGTCTTTGAAAGAATGAATTCCTAAAACACTTGTAGAAGACTCGGAAGACGTTTATTCTTCCAAAGTATAAATGGTCTCGGGAGAACTTATTCTTCCGAAGCCATCTACCTTCCGCAAGAACAAACTATGAACCAATGCACAAAAGTATGGTTCGACTGACATATGCTGTCAACTGTGATATACTGCATGCCGCTTTCCCACGCCCATGTAATTGATCATACTTTTATTCTATTGTTCACCTTTATCAATTAGTACAGTTACCAACTTTAGTTAGTAACATAAATGTAAGTCATGGACATGTCATGAGTACCTAATCAAGGATAATGTTTTATCTTAGATACCTTACTTCTAGTTTGTAGTATTTGTTTAGCTATAAGTTCCAACTGGTTATCTAAGTATAATCGGTTGTAGATAGTAGTATATATAGTTTCTTATTGTAACTCATTCACAGATGCTATTAAGCATCTTGTAGTACTGAGTTAAGAACTAATATAAAAGTATCTTGAAAACCATTTCTTGTGTTCATTAACTGAGTATATTATTATCAACTATCCCACTTCATCAACTGAGTAAGATTTAGTGAGTTTGAAAGATAAACTTGTGTTGAGAGACCAACACTGATCCTGCAAGGTAGTTGATCATATTTTGTCTATCAACTTCTTTGTCTACCTAAGGTTGTTCAGTTGCCACAGCCTCTGTCTCAGGACTTTCTTGAACTAGGGAGAGGGTATGAGCATATTTGTAAAGCCTTTTATGCCTTCTTTCTTTTGTAATCTTAAGGAGCAACTCTGCATCCTCTACCTCCTTCCTTTTCTTAGACAGCTTTATGTCTGCCAGTTCATTAAGTTCCTTTAAGGGAAGAGAGATGAGTTCATCCACATTGTAGTTCCTGGCCCCAAGTAGTTTAATATGGTTATCCTCAACTCATCATCTTGAGTATTTGGCTTGGGGGCAGCCTTGATTGCAGCTTCCATAAAGCCAAATGACCCATTTGAACTCTCTCCCCTCAGCTTCCTCTCCTCTCTCTCTATCCTCCTCCTCAGTCTCCACTAGGAATTAGTTTCCTTTTCCCTTTGTTACTTACAGGCATTGGTGACTCAAGATGGAGAGAGCTTTGGCCTTCATTGTCTGATTCAGTAGTCAACCTCTTGCCAGAGAGAGGCTGCAAAGTACCTTCACCAGTTGGTGTCTTACTAAGGAAGAGGATGTTGAAATAGTTCTTGTGACAAGGTTCACAGTTTCTAGCACTGGGCCTTCAGTCAAGGTTTCCCCTTTGAAGCTAATCTTAGGGTCCACCTCAACATCCAGTTGACAAATGACATTGCATGTTGGCTTTGTCTACTTTAATATTAGAAGTCTTCAACAATCCTATCTTGATTCTTCTCAGCCAGTCTGTCAGCTTGCCTATTTTGACTTGGTTGGCTAGTGACATATGGACTAAGGAAGACTGTCATAGTAGTTCAGGGTCTAAAAGTTGAAGACCTCTTGGTACCCCTGAAATCTATGCAGTATCAGGGCTCTTCTATCAGCATCACACCTCCATACCTAGTATTTCATTCTCGGCACCATAGGGTGGGGCAGACATAGCCCTTGGAATACCCTCCTCAAACAAACTTTGTATGAGTGAGTCCACATCAATGTGGAATTGAGGAGGATGCTGAGTAAGGACAATTGCAAGTGAGGACAATGAATCCTCAGTATCCATACTTTATGAAAAACTCCAAGGTTCTATGATTGCTTGGACTTTCTCCCTACAACATCACCCTCTTGTATAGGTGAGCTGGGGGTTAAATTTGTCACATCTTTAGGTTCTTGTGTTCCTGGTTGACTCCTCCTAAAAATTCTCCCAACTAGTTTTTCCTTTAGATCAGAAATCTTGAGTTGCTGATCATGGACCCTTCTTTGCAAGGTAATCACTTGAGACTCTAACTGACTAACCTTGTAGAATAAATAATTGCATGTTTTATTCCATTTGTGAACCTTTAGTCTCATGTTCCTCTCATTTTCATTAGAAGAATCACTGGGGGATGAAAGAATTTGACCTAAGTCTTCTTCCTCATCACCAGCATGTTATTCTTGGCTGCTGGATTTTCCCTACACCCTGACAGCTTCAGTTGAAGAGTCAATAGGATGGGTTGCAATGGTTGAAGTCTTAATGATGTAATCACTTGCTGAAGGAGAAGAACAAGCAAGCTATCCACATAACCGGCTCTTGATGCCATTGTAGGGTTTGCAAGAACATAAAAACTAGTTTAACCTTTTAAACTTTCTGAAAAGCGCAGCGGATATATAGCTTTATAAACTTGTTTATAAGCTGAAAAATATGTTCTTTAGGTGACAATATAAGTGTATAATACAAACCCATATATCAAAGGATCATTCTATGTGAATAAACATGCTATGTGTGCATAAAACAACATAATATGACAGCCACAAAGGGGCTGCCATATACTACCTTTTTAGCTAAGATAATCGACCAAGAAGGAGGTGTGGGTGCTCCAAAAATGGCCAAGACTCCAAGAAAAGGAGCCCTCATCTTGTATACCCAAAGCCTCCTTGCAAAGCACCTTCTTGTTAGGAAGATTCAACACCAAAAGTACATAAAATAGCACTCCAAAACTTCTAATGCTGCTACTCCTGGCCGTAGCTTTTAGAGAGAGAGAGAGAGAGTGGTGTTTTGTGTTTTGCATGCAATGAGAATGGTAGAGGAAGTGAGAAACCCAAGACCACTTAATGTGTGTGTGTTCTACAAGGCAAATTGGTCCAATAAGAATAAAAGGAGGGGGGCGAAAATGTCATTCAAAAGGGGTTTTCCCCCTTTAAACTTAACACACTCACACATTAAAAGTCTTGTAACTAGACATACAATTAACCATTTAATTATGTGTACAAGTTATATAACTTATACAATTAATTATTTAACTTATAAGTTATAATTTCTCATTATTATTTGGTGTCATCTAACTAATTTAAATAACACATCAAATAATATTATTGAACAAAATATCCTAATAAGTTGTTCCCTCTCATATGCAACTTATTTAGAAAACCCATTTTCTAAATTGGTGTATATATTTAATTGCATGATCATATCATCAATTAAATATTAATTGGTGTTTGCTAAGCTTGTTATTGGGTATAACCAGACTTGGATCATAACGTACTAACCGCATCAATATTTACGTGTCTTGGACATATAGAATCCTACAATCTCCCACTTACCCAGATTCGTAGAAGATTAATACAAGCAGTAAATATCGCTTAACAACGGTTTACTACCCTTAATACGCATGACTTATGGCCATTCAATAACATCATTCTATTCAAGTACCCTACTTGAAATGATTTAGGTGAATCAATCATTTATCCTTTTGTTACAGATGTCATGTTAAATCCAAGAACATAGATTGATCATTCCTTGTTGATTTAACTTATCAGGCCTTAGACATCTAACTCTCAACAAATAAGAGGAACAAATTCGATCTTGACTACATACGTTTCTCACAAACACCTCGTGTTAGACCTGAACATACCCTTGTGTACTGTCCACTATATCAGGACAGTGAAGAATTAGCTCAAGGTATAATACTTGGTAATATCAAAACCCAATATGTATCTCAGGTCGGAGGATACCAAATGATATTCGCCTTTGCTCAAATTTATTTATGATCAATCAATAAGATTCCATGTAGTAAAATTTGAGATGCGGGTTAGTCCAATATTTGTATCCCACAAATATCTATGAACCTTGGTGGCAACCTATTGCTCTATATTCATCCTTATGAATATCAACCAATCCAAGTTCATAATAATCTTACCCTCACACTTGTTCCTACAAGTATGAACGACTACGGACATTTAGAGTAAACAATTTACTCATGGATTAAACATGCTAAATTGGAACATTAATTGAAACATTATAACCAAATAATTTTATTCAAATAATAAAGAGTTCCATGTATCCAAATACAAAATTTATAGATCAAATCCAATCACTAGAATATTGAAGTCCCATGGCACAAGTATGACCTTCATGCTTTGCCTTTTCAAGGAGCTTCGTGAGAGGATCCGCAATGTTTTGATCCGTGTGAATTTTTCGAATACATATCTTTCCCTTTTCAACTTCATCTTATATGTAGTTGAATCTCCGCTCAATGTGCCTAGTCTTTTGATGAGCACGAGGTTCCTTGATTTGAGAAATCGCACCCTCGTTATCACAAAAGATCTCTAGGGGGTCCTGAATGGAAGGGACAACCCCTAGATCGGCAATGAATTTCTTCAACCATGCAGCTTCTTGTGCTGCCAATGAGGCAGTGACGTATTCTGATTCTGTAGTTGATAGAGCCACCACATCCTGCTTGGAGCTCTTCCAAGAGACCGCTCCTCCATTCAGAATGAAAATGTATCCCGATTGTGACCATGAATCGTCACGCGGTTTGGAAACTCGCATCCGTGTAACCTTTTACAACGAGTTCCTCATTACCAGATCCATAGATTAGGAACCTATCTCTTGTCCTCCTTAGGTACTTAAGTATGTTCTTAACAGCCATCCAATGATTATTTCCAGGATTTTGCTGGTATCGGCTCGTCATGCTTAAGGCGCATGACATGTCCGGTCGAATGCATATCATTGCATACATGATGGATCCAATAGCAGATGCATATGGGATTGCCTTCATTTATCTTGCTCATCCTTTGAGCTAGGACATTGAGTCATACTCAATATCGTTCCTCTTTGAATAGGTACCATACCTTTCTTAGAGTCTCCATCGTAAACCTCTTCAAGATTTTATCAATGTATGCACTTTGATTTAAACCAATCAACCACCTTGATCTATCCCTATAGATCTTTATTCCCAGAATATAGGCGGCTTCACCAAGATCCTTGATGGAAAACAACTTCCAAGCCAGGTTTTTACACCTTCCAAGGTTGGAATGTCATTTCCAATAGTAGTATGTCATCAACATACAATACTAGGAAAGTAATTGTGCTCCCACTAGCCTTCTTATACACACAAGCCTCATCAGCATTTTTGATGAAGCCAAATTTCTTTACCTCCTCATCAAAACGGTGATTCCAGCTTCTCGATGCTTGTTTCAATCCATAGATTGATTTTTTTAACTTGCATAGTTTATTAGGATGTTTTGGATCGACAAAACCTTCAGGCTGAACCATATAGACATCTTCTTCAAGATATCCATTTAGGAAAGCAGTTTTAACATCCATTTACCAAATCTCATAATTATAATGAGCAGCTATGGCAAACAATATCCTTATAGACTTTAGCATCGCAACAGGTGAGAAAGTTTCATCATAATCACCCCTTGAGTTTGAGTGAAACCCTTTGCTACAAGTCTAGCCTTATAAGTATCCAAGTTTCCATGTATATCGGTTTTCTTCTTAAAACCCACTTACTTCCAACTATCTCGGAGTTAAGAGGTGGTACAACAAGTTCCCAAACTTGATTGTCATACATGGATTGCATCTCAACGTTCATGGCTTCAAGCCATTTGTCACAATCCGAATTGGACACTGCATTATGGTATGTTGTTGGTTCATCTGAATCTACAACATAGCATCCATCCATGAAAAATCCGTATCTTTCAGGTGGATTACTAGTTCTACCACTTCTGTGAACGTCTTGTGTGTATTGATCAACCCTTTGATCATCCTCAACATCCTCATGTTAAGTGCTAGTTTTAACCAAACGTGCATCGGGTTGTGGTTCTTGATCCTCTTCAAGATCCACTGTTCTACTGCCAGCTCCTTCCATAAGGAACTTTGCTTCTAAGAACTCACCCTTTCTGGCAACAAACACCTTTTGTACCAGTGGATCATAGAAATAATATCCCATAGAATCTCTAGGATATCCAACAAAGATACACTTGGTGGATCGGACTTCCAATTTGTTTAGGGAGGGAGTCTTAACATAAGCCTTACAACCCCAGACTCTTAAGTATGATAGGGATAGAACTCTTCCATGCCATATCTCAAAAGGTGTCCTTTCCACCTTTTTGGTTGGGGCCATATTTAGAATACGGGTTGTGGAGAGCAAAGCGAAACCCCAAAATGATAGAGGCAATGTGCTTCTAGCCATCATAGATTGAACCATATCCAATAAGGCTCGATTCCTCCTTTCAGACACACCATTATGTTGTGGTGTTCCAGGTGGAGTGAGTTGTGAGACAATCCCACAACTCCTAAGATGATCTTGAAAAACATCACTTAGGTATTCACCTCCTCTATCGGTACGGAGAACTTTAATTGACTTGTTGAGTTGATTTTCTACTTCATTTTTGAAGATTTTGAACATTTCAAAAGCTTCATCTTTGTACCTTAATAAGTACACATACCCATAGCGACTATAATCATCGGTAAAGGTAATGAAGTATCTTTCACCATTCCTAGTCATTGGTTTAAAAGGACCACATACATCCAAATGTATGATTCCTAAGTTAGTTCCACTAAAGGGTGCCTTGGTCATTTTTCCTAGTAAACAAGATTCACATACATCAAATGAATACATTCATTGTATTTAAAAGACCATTCTTTTAAAGTGTTTGTATACGTTTCTTGTTTATATGACCAAGACGACAATGCCAAAGATAGGTATCACTCAAATCCAATTTGAGTTTCTTGGTGGTAGTTTGGTACAATGAACTATTTAAAGTGTTTTCATGAACCAATTCATAAATACCATTGATGGGAATAGCTTTAAAATAGAACATATCATTTAAAGAAACATGAATATCATTTTCAACAAAGGATAATACATAATCATAATGTCTTAATTGGGATACAGAAATAATGTTCCTAGTCAAACTAGGAGCATACAAAACATTCTTCAAAGTAACATCCAAGCCACTTGGAAGTTTTAGGGTGTAGTCCCCACGAGCTTCAACTAAGACTTTAGTTCCATTGCCTATGAAGAGGCTACATCCCCTTGATTGAAGTCCCTACTTCTTGTGAACCCCTACAACAGATTGCAAATATGAGTTCCACATCCGGTATCCAATACCCATGTGTTAGAAGATGTAACATTAAGATCAATATGAATCATGTATATTGTACCTGAGGTCTGCCCGGCATCCCTCTTTCCTTTCAACTCTTGGAGATGGACAGGACAATTCCTTGCCCAATGTCCAATCTCCCCACACTTGAAGCATGGGTCATTAGTAGCAACCTTTTGCTTCTTCTCTTGTGGTTTGGGTGGCACCCTTGCCACCCCTTTCCCCTTTCCCTATACGCGTCCCTTACCCTTGGCAACCTTGCCTTGGGTGCGGGATAAGGCCTTTTCTTGTTCCCACCTTCATTGATGGTGAGAACGGGTAAAACCCTTTTACCCATGGCCACCTCGGCCGTTTTAAGCATTGAGTGAAGCTCACCAATTCTCTTGTCGCATGCATTCATGTTGTAATTCAACACAAATGTCTCGAACTTCTTGGTAAGGCCATTTAGGATCAAATCTGTGCCAATTCCTTCGAGACGAGACAATTAAGCCTCTCGAGGCGGTCAATATGACTTTTCATCTTAAGTACATAAGATGAAACCGATTGGTGTTGTCCATACGACATGCATGGAGTGCTCAAACCGGTTCGAAGCTGTCACACCCTCAATTTCCACAAACGGGGTTTTACCGTTAGGCGTGCGACATAACCAGGATCTCAGATAAGCATCAGCTACACCAACGACTTGATAATTACAAAACATAATAGTTTCTTAGTAATAATAAAATAAACCAACTTGTATTTAAGTATTGCGGAAGCGAAAACAGGAAAACATTTAACATCGGTTTTGGAACACGCAAACACGCGTCCAATCCTATTTATGTAAAGTACATGAAATTAAATCTTGAAAACAGTTGGGATGAAAGTGGTATGACATGCAGTGGATGCTGTGCTCCTAAACGTGCCATTTTAATGTCCTGAGAGAAAACATGCAAAAGTCAGTACAAGACTGGTGAGTTCACAGGTTTATCAGAAAACAGCAAGTATAAGTAATGTAATTCCCGGATTTAGTAATCAAAGCATATAATGGGTAGCTAGCCCATGGCAATCACTATGTGTATGAAGTCGCGACCGAGCTGACACGTAATCAATAGTAATAAAGTATGCCCGGCTGTGGATCCAACACCACAACACTGTAAAACAGGCTGACTATTCACCCGTTAGACCTCCAGTCTAGCTAGCGCGACTAGCCCGGGTGGGGCGTGTCAAACCCAAGTAGATCTACCAACAATCGCCTCGCTATTTGCATATTAACGGTCCGAAGGGCGGTATAACACCATAGTATCATGTACATATGCAGTATTACAGAAAACCCAATGTAATGTAACATTTATGAAAGCAGCATGTTTCTCTCCCCCAAAAAGAGTATTAAGTAAAAGTGGGGCTGTAAACTCACCTTAAAAGCACAACAAAGTCAATAAGTGTAACCACGAACGATTAAGTTTCTGAACAACCTGGATGCACATTTATTTCATAGTTAATATTAAATATTAAATACTAATAATGGTTCGTACGGTTTCGCGTTTCACGACTCGGTTACGGTTCCAATTATCGACTTTTTCCATTCATACTCAAGCACACTCAAACTGTATAAAGCCCAATTATCCCCACGTATGTAAATTCATGTACAAAAGTAATCGTTATGTATTTTCTTTAGAATAACTTATTATAATGGAACCCACTACACGACCCAACCAAAAACACGTACGAATAATAAATTTTACACAAATATAATATATATATTACATACATATATTATATATATAATCATATAAAAAATGCCCATCACAACATACATACTCAAATCATAAATATCCATGACAACACATGCATTCATATTCAAAGCATTCCCCAATACCCGTCAACAGTACAAACATAACAAACCCACATACAAGTCATGCATACACTACCTAGTGTACATATAATATGTTTATATATATATGGTCTGTCATCTACAAGCATAACCCCACCTAACTATTACTTTAACCTATGAATCAACTCTCATGTATATACATGAATGACATACATATATAAAGATCACATACCCATCCACATACAATTCAAACCCACACTTGGATGCACAATTTAGTTTCCCTACCCTCCCTGTCAAACCCCACTTCCATGACCTCCCTCCCCCCAATACGCACACACTTATCATATTATATACATAATAGCACATTTAACCACAACTCATTTATGCAAACATGCACTCATACAGATTAAATACATACACACACATGCAGGCATAATCGCAAACACACACTTTAGCACCCACACTACACATTGCAGCCATGAGTTCACCTAACACTCTCAAGAAAACACATCCATAATACACTTACATATATATATTCATGCGTTGCACAACCTAACGTAAGGATCACCCACACTGCTACATATACAAACATATACGCAACATACATACATATGTATGTATATATATACAACACATATACACACACAAATAGCAACAAGTAAACTCATGTATATATTCAGCACATATCTGGACATAATCGCAGCAGCATATACCTATATATATATATACGCAACACATATACACACTGCAGAAACATACATACATATATATAACGACATACATACATACGTAGAATATATACAGATACATACCTACGCAAATTATTTACATACAAACATACACAGCGCACATAATACATGTATACGCAGCAGTTTAATCGTAGCCCCCTCCCCTGCCCGCGTTCACCTTTCGACACACATCAACACAACACAAATATATATGTATACATACTGTGGAACACATACAATATATACATGCAGAACATACACACATACATGTTCGCAAATCACAAACACTTCATTCATGGCTGGAACACATGTACACAACAGGAGCATATATACCCTACATGCTTACAACCGAAGCACATCCGTGACCGTGTCACACCCGATTGCCACCACCCTTGAACCCCCAATTACAACAACTCATGAACCCATACGCATACGTACACGGAACCCATGGCCGAAAACTCGAAACCGTAAACGTAATGAAAGTGAGTAACAAAAGGAAAACCGTACCGAACAAGTTATCGTAATCGATTTACAAGGCTACCAGGGTAGTGTCGATTGCCAAGCTTGCGGTTGAGTCAAGGGGGAGTTGCAGCGGGGTGCTCGATCGCGGAGGGAGTGGCTGCCGGTGGTGGAGAAGGGTCGCCCATGGAGGTCTTTGATCGCGAGTCGTCTGTCGAAGGAGGGCTTGTGCGGGCGAGTGGAGTGATCGACGGTAGTAGGGTGCTCGGCGGTCGACGGCAGAAGATCCGAGGGAGGTTCTAGGGTTTGTGAAAGAGTGGTGAAGGGGAGTCGGTGAGGAAAGGAGCCGTTAAGGAACAGGGGAGGAGAGGCGGTGAGGAGGAAGGGGGTTTGTTAAGAAAAGGATTTTTGGCAATATGTCAATTCTAGTCCCTCAAGTTTAAGTGATTTCCATTTTGGAGATCTTAGTTAATTTTAACAAAGTTAAGGTTAATTAGAGTTATGTACTAATAATAATGATAATTAAAGTTTATTTAATTATAAAATATCGATGGAAGGTTAGATAGCGGAAACGATGTTAAACTGAAAAAGAAATAAAAATATACGGGTTGTCACATCATCCCCTAGTTGTAGGAATTTTCGTCCCGAAAATTGGAATGCTGGATCAACGTATTTAGTGAGTAAACTAAGCGTTGTGAGCAAACTATTTAGTTATCCAGCACGTAGACGTGTTAAAGTTTCCGGGAGATTAGGAATAGATCTAAAATAAAGGAACGTAGGGTTCCTAAGTTTTCACAAGAGTTTGCGACATTATCCCCATGTTGAAAGGATTTTCATCCCAAAATTGAAGGACAAGATATCTTACAACTGTATTTCAGAAATTGGAAGTTCGATCGTTGAACAGTTGTGGATACTTCTTTTTCATTTGATCTTCGCGTTCCCAGGTAAACTCTGGTCCACGCTTTGAGTTCCACCTAACACGCACAATAGGGATCTTGCTACGTTTTAGGGTTTTGACTTCTCGATCCATGATCTCTACTGGTTCTTCAATGAAATGTAATTGGTCATCTATCTTTAATTCTTCCAATGGCACGATCAATGATTCATCAGATAGACACTTCCTCAGATTGGATACGTGAAACACATCGTGTATCCCCCTGAGTTCTTCAGGTAATTTCAACTGATAGGCTACTGGGCCAATCCGTTTGACAATCTCAAATGGCCCCACGTATCTAGGGCTTAGCTTCCCGCGCTTGCCAAAACGTATTACTCCTTTCCACGGCGAGACTTTTAAAAGTACCTTGTCGCCAATCTGGAATTCCAAGGGTTTACGACGCTTGTCAGCATAACTTTTCTGTCGATCACGTGCCGCTGCCATCCGATTACGTATTTGTACAATCTTTTCAGTTGTTTCGTGCACCAGTTCGGACCAGTAAGTTGGCTTTCCCCAACCTCTGCCCAACATATAGGTGATCGGCACTTACGTCCATAAAGTGCCTCAAACGGTGCGGCTTTAATTGAGGTGTGATAACTATTATTGTAGGAGAATTCAACCAATGGCAGATGAGTTTCCCAACTGCTGCCAAAATCGATCACACAGGCACGCAACATATCTTCTAGTGTCTGGATCGTACGCTCACTCTGGCCATCGGTTTGTGGGTGATACGCAGTGCTCATATCTAGTCGTGTTCCTAACGATCGTTGTAACGACTGCCAGAAATGAGAAGTGAACCGAGCATCATGATCCGATATGATAGATACTGGTACGCCATGCCGCGAGACTATTTCTTTTAAGTAAATGCGTGTCAGTTTCTCCATTCGGTCAGTCTCCCGGATTGCCAGGAAATGTGCGGATTTCGTTAAGCGATCTACTATAACCCAAATGGTGTCGCATCCGCTGGGAGTCCTAGGTAATTTCGTAATGAAGTCCATCGATATTTGCTCCCATTTCCACACTGGGATTTCTGGTTGCTGGAGTAAACCGGATGGTCTCTAGTATTCCACCTTAACTTTGGAGCAAGTTAAGCATCTGTTTACATATGCGGCGATCTCCGCTTTCATGTTCGGCCACCAGTAAAACTCCTTTAGGTCTTGATACATCTTATCTGAACCTGGATGAATTGAGTAACGCGTCTTATGAGCTTCATCCATTACCAGTTCTCTTAAATTCCCATACAGTGGTACCCAGATCCGTTCCATGAAGTAATGGATTCCATTAGTTTTGAT
The DNA here is from genome assembly GCA_024085815.1 of Flaveria linearis. Lineage (NCBI taxonomy): Eukaryota > Viridiplantae > Streptophyta > Magnoliopsida > Asterales > Asteraceae > Flaveria > Flaveria linearis. The sequence goes on from CM044006.1 coordinate 39,375,452, forward strand.
CTCTAACTGTTTCTCCATGCCTCGCATGGATTCTGCTTTCAGGTTCTCAGTCTTTAAAGCCTCACTTTGAGCAGCTTTGATTTGCACAGGTAGATCAGAATGTATGATCATCTGTAATGCGCGCACCCGACGAGGTTTTAATGTTTCTTTCCGACTAAGGGCGTCGGCTACCACATTAGCTTTACCCGGGTGGTACTTGATCGCATAATCGTAGTCATTGAGTAATTCCAACCACCGTCGTTATCGCATGTTCAATTCCTTCTGATCGTATATGTGCTGGAGACTCTTGTGATCCGTATAAATCATGCACTTGGTTCCATATAGGTAGTGTCTCCATACCTTCAGGGCAAACACTACAGCTCCCAATTCCAAATCATGCGTTGTGTAGTTTTTCTCATGCACCCTGAGTTGTCTAGACGCATAAGCTATAACTTTGTCACGTTGCATCAGCACGCATCCAAAACCCTGGATGGAAGCATCACAATAAACAACAAAGTCGTCAGTACCTTCTGGTAGAGCTAGGATTGGTGCAGTGCAGAGTCTGTCTTTAAGCGTCTGGAATGCTGTTTCTTCTTTGCTACCCCACTTGTAAACAATTCCCTTATGGGTCAGGGCAGTCAAAGGTTGTGCCACTTTTGAAAATCCTTCAATAAATCGTCTGTAATAGCCTGCCAACCAAGGAATTGTCGCACCTCGGTAGGCGTCTTCGGTGCTGGCCAATCCTTGATGGCTTCAATCTTTGATGGATCTACATGTATACCCTTGTCGTTCACCACATGCCCAAGGAATTGCACTTCACGCATCCAAAAGTCACATTTTGAGAATTTCGCGTAAAGCTGTTCATTCCTCAGCAAGTTCAGAATTGTCCTCAAATGCCCCTCATGATCCTCCTTATTCTGAGAGTAGATCAATATGTCATCAATGAAGACAATGACAAACTTATCCAAGTAAGGCTTGCAGACACGGTTCATGAGGTCCATGAAAACTGCTGGAGCATTGGTAAGTCCGAACGGCATTACAGCAAACTCATAATGTCCATACCGAGTCCGGAACGCCGTCTTCGAAATATCTTCTTCTCGAACCCTTAACTGATGATAACCTGATCTTAAGTCAATCTTGGAATAGTAGCTAGATCCTTGCAATTGGTCGAACAAGTCATCGATACGCGGAAGTGGATACTTGTTCTTGATCGTCACCTTGTTCAACTCGCGGTAGTCAATACACATCCTGAAGGTTCCATCTTTCTTTTTAACGAAAAGCACTGGAGCTCCCCAGGGTGAAGAGCTGGGACGTATGAATCCCCTGTCTAACAATTCTTGCAATTGTTTAGACAGCTCTTGTAGTTCGTTCGGTGCCAGACGGTACGGAGCTCGAGCGATCGGAGTTGCTCCGGGTGCTAGTTCAATCTGGAATTCCACTTGCCTGTGTGGAGAAAGGCCAGGTAAGTCTTCGGGAAATACTTCGGGAAAGTCTCTTACACTGGAATATCTTCGACTCGCCTTTCATCCGTCTTCGTTTCAATAACAAGTGCCAACAAGGCAAGGTGTCCTTTCCTGAGGCATTTTTGAGCCTTCAAATATGATATGATGCCGACCACCGCACCCACCTTATCACCTTCCACTGTAAGAATTTCATCGTCCGAGATGGGTAACTTGATCAGCTTCTCCTTGCAAACGATCTCAGCACTGTTCTTGGATAACCAATCCATCCCGACTACTACATCAAAGCTTCCTAGTATGACAGGAACAAGATCTATGCAGAAAGTGTGTCCAGATAAGCCTAGCTTACAGTTTCTAAACACTTGAGTTGCTGTTATCGTCCTACCATCGGCTATTTCTATGGTGTATTCAGAAGTCAGGTTAGTAGGTACCATTCCTAGTACTTTACTAAATTTTATGGATACATAACTTTTATCAGCACCGGAGTCAAATAAAACAGAGGCGTAACATCCATTAATAGAGAATTTACCAGATACTACAGTAGGGTCGTTTCGAGCCTCACCTGAGCCCATGATGAAAGCTCTGCCTCTACCACCATTGTTGTTGTCACCAGACTTATTAGTAGCACCGCTATTTTCATTCCTTTTTAGCTTTGGACATTCTCTTTTAAAGTGACCGGGTTGACCGCATTCATAACACCCAGTACGGTTATAGTTTTGCTGCTGCTGAGGTGTTTTTCCCGAGAGGTTTACCCTGCAGTTTTTAGCAACGTGCCCAAACTTTCCACACCTCTCACAAGTGTTCCTTATGCATTGCCCAGTGTGATGGAACTTGTATTTGTTGCACTTTGGAAGGTTTCCATGATAACCACCCGCGTTTCCCATGTCATGAGAAGATTGGGACAGGTTGAATTTCTTGTGTTGGGGTTGATGAGTAGAGGATGATGATTGCTTCCCACTGGCAGATGGTTCCCATTTCCTCTTGTTATCATTGGAACCAAATGCAACACCACGCGGGGGCAGTTTACCCTGAGTGACAGCCTGGTCAGTCAGCTTGTGGGCCAATTGGACAGCTTCTTGAATGGTAGCTGGTCTAGCAGTGGTGACCATGCTCTGTATTTCCGGTACTAGTCCATCGATGTATCTTTCAACCCGTTTGTAAGCCGGGTTGACCATAGTGGGACATAAGGTAGCCAACTCGTGGGAACGAGTCGTGTAGGCTTCAATCTCAGAACCCACATTTTTAAATTCCAGAATTCAGTTTCTAGTTTCTGCACTTCATCTCTGGGACAGTATTCCTCTTTTAGCAAACTCTTGAATTCATCCCAAGCCATGGCATTTGCAGTTTCAACACCCAACATCTGGACTTGCGTATTCCACCAGCTCAGTGCAGCACCATCCATGGTACTAGCAGCATATTTCACCCTACTCTCGGCAGGGCAATTACAGATTTCGAACACCGATTCCAGCTTTTCGAACCAACGGAGCAGCCCCACTGCTCCCTCAGTTCCCCTGAATGGATTAGGTTTGCAGTCCATAAAGGACTTGTAGGTGCAAGCTGGTTGTCCAATGGAATTTTGTTGTGGAGGGTGTTGGTTTACCAACACTGCAGTAATACTCTGATTGATTAGCGCTGCCAATTCTGCAGGCGTCATGGAGATGTTACCTCTCCCGCGTCCACGTCCTCTTCTAGACATTCTTTAAATTACCATATACATGAACAAGTAATTATCCAACCAGATATTAAAATCTAAAGTTATCAGTCACATAAAAATAATCCCGTTGTCTTGGAATGAAAAGGAAGTGAAATTCAAGGATTTAAAGGAATAGACAAGCTAAAGAATCAGTCCGAATCCGAAGGATTAGGATACATGTCATGCTTTGAATTTCATCTGAATTCGAGGTAAGAGTGAGCATTCATACAAGTAGAATTGAAGGATAGTTTCCACATCAATAGCCATGTTCTATGAAAATCGAAAATTTCTTGCTCACGGTGTAGAAACGATGACTTATACCGACTACAACGTTACCACCCGACCAAATTCACCGGACTTAGCATGTACGACAAATTACAATTACGTGTGCACCCGTAATGGTAATTTGCTTTGCATGATCACCCCCGGTTCCTCCTATCAGGCTAACATATCTTGTCAAGTACAGTGGTCATCAACGATAGGAGTATCAAATATGTAAGTATTATATCGGGGTCGATCAATCAAGGTATACGAAAGGATCAGTAAGGTTCAGGAATATTCATAAGTAACCCCTCCCGTAACTCACAGCAACTCGGAGCCACCATCCCTGTAGTCGTAAGCTCATAGGGATATGTTAAAGCAAAAGTTTTCAGGTAACCAAAAGTTCAGGAATTCGTAACTCTTCCCGTGACTCACAGCAACACAGAGTCACCATCCCTGTAGTCGTAAGCTCACAGGGATCGTTAAAGCAAAAGTTCTCAGGCAACCAAATTAAGTAAGCACAACTTAGCAATCTATGTGTGTGTAACTAATGCCAATCCAGCTATAGTCTAAAATGCAATGCAAATGAGATGCAAGGTTCATTTTAGTTCGCTATAACTAATGCTCTGATACCACTCTGTCACACCCTCAATTTCCACAACCGGGGTTTTACCGTTAGGCGTGCGACATAACCAGGATCTCAGATAAGCATCAGCTACACCAAACGACTCGATAATTACAAAACATAATAGTTTCTTAGTAATAATAAAATAAACCAACTTGTATTTAAGTATTGCGGAAGCGAAAACAGGAAAACATTTAACATCGGTTTTGGAACACGCAAACACGCGTCCAATCCTATTTATGTAAAGTACATGAAATTAAATCTTGAAAACAGTTGGGATGAAAGTGGTATGACATGCAGTGGATGCTGTGCTCCTAAACGTGCCATTTCAATGTCCTGAGAGAAAACATGCAAAAGTCAGTACAAGACTGGTGAGTTCACAGGTTTATCAGAAAACAGCAAGTATAACTAATGTAATTCCCGGATTTAGTAATCAAAGCATATAATGGGTAGCTAGCCCATGGCAATCACCATGTGTATGAAGTCGCGACCGAGCTGACACGTAATCAATAGTAATAAAGTATGCCCGGCTGTGGATCCCACACCACAACACTGTAAAACAGGCTGACCATTCACCCGTTAGACCTCCAGTCTAGCTAGCGCGACTAGCCCGGGTGGGGCGTGTCAAACCCAAGTAGATCTACCAACAATCGCCTCACTATTTGCATATTAACGGTCCGAAGGGCGGTATAACACCATAGTATCATGTACATATGCAGTATTACAGAAAAACCCAATGTAATGTAACATTTATGAAAGCAGCATGTTTCTCTCCCCCAAAAAGAGTATTAAGTAAAAGTGGGGCTGTAAACTCACCTTAAAAGCACAACAAAATCAATAAGTGTAACCACGAACGATTAAGTTTCTGAACAACCTGGATGCACATTTATTTCATAGTTAATATTAAATATTAAATACTAACAACGGTTCGTACGGTTTCGCGTTTCACGACTCGGTTACGGTTCCAATTATCGACTTTTTCCATTCATACTCAAGCACACTCAAACTGTATAAAGCCCAATTATCCCCACGTATGTAAATTCATGTACAAAAATAATCGTTATGTATTTTCTTTAGAATAACTTATTATAATGGAACCCACTACACGACCCAACCAAAAACACGTACGAATAATAAATTTTACACAAATATAATATATATATTACATACATATATATTATATATATAATCATATAAAAAATGCCCATCACAACATACATACTCAAATCATAAATATCCATGACAACACATGCATTCATATTCAAAAGCATTCCCCAATACCCGTCAACAGTACAAACATAACAACCCCACATACAAGTCATGCATACACTACCTAGTGTACATATAATATGTTTATATATATATGGTCTGTCATCTACAAGCATAACCCCACCTAACTATTACTTTAACCTATGAATCAACTCTCATGTATATACATGAATGACATACATATATAAAGATCACATACCCATCCACATACAATTCAAACCCACACTTGGATGCACAATTTAGTTTCCCTACCCTCCCTGTCAAACCCCACTGCCATGACCTCCCTCCCCCCAATACGCACACACTTATTATATTATATACATAATAGCACATTTAACCACAACTCATTTATGCAAACATGCACTCATACAGATTAAATACATACACACACATGCAGGCATAATCGCAAAACACACACTTTAGCACCCACACTACATATTGCAGCCATGAGTTCACCTAACACTCTCAAGAAAACACATCCATAATACACTTACATATATATATTCATGCGTTGCACAACCTAACGTAAGGATCACCCACACTGCTACATATACAAACATATACGCAGCATACATACATATGTATGTATATATATACAACACATATACACACACAAATAGCAACAACTAAACACATGTATATATTCAGCACATATCTGGACATAATCGCAGCAGCATATACCTATATATATATATACGCAACACATATACACACTGCAGAAACATACATACATATATATAACGACATACATACATACGCAGAATATATACAGATACTTACCTACGCAGATTATTTACATACAAACATACACAGCGCACATAATACATGTATACGCAGCAGTTTAATCGTAGCCCCCTCCCCTCCCACGTTCACCTTTCGACACACATCAACACAACACAAATATATATGTATACATACCGTGGAACACATACAATATATATATGCAGAACATACACACATACATATTCGCAAATCACAAACACTTCATTCATGGCTGGAACACATGTACACAACAGGAGCATATGTACCCTACATGCTTACAACCGAAGCACATCCGTGACCGTGTCACACCCGATTGCCACCACCCTTGAACCCCCAATTACCACAACTCATGAACCCATACGCATACGTACACGGAACCCATGGCCGAAAACTCGAAACCGTAAACGTAATGAAAGTGAGTAACAAAAGGAAAACCGTACCGAACAAGTTATCGTAATCGATTTACAAGGCTACCAGGGTAGTGTCGATTGCCAAGCTTGCGGTTGAGTCAAGGGGGAGTTGCAGCGGGGTGCTCGATCGCGAAGGGAGTGGCTGCCGGTGGTGGAGAAGGGTCGCCGATGGAGGTCTTCGATCGTGAGTCGTCTGTCGAAGGAGGGCTTGTGCGGGCGAGTGGAGTGATCGACGGTAGTAGGGTGCTCGGCGGTCGACGGCAGAAGATCCGAGGGAGGTTCTAGGGTTTGTGAAAGAGTGGTGAAGGGGAGTCGGTGAGGAAAGGAGCCGGTTAAGGAACAGGGTAGGAGAGGCGGTGAGAAGGGGGGGGGGTTTGTTAAGAAAAGGATTTTTGGCAATATGTCAATTCTAGTCCCTCAAGTTTAAGTGATTTCCATTTTGGAGATCTTAGTTAATTTTAACAAAGTTAAGGTTAATTAGAGTTATGTACTAATAATAATGATAATTAAAGTTTATTTAATTATAAAATATCGATTAAAGGTTAGATAGCGGAAACGATGTTAAACTGAAAAAGAAAAAAAAATATACGGGTTGTCACAGAAGCGCTCAACCCTTGCTTGCTGTTGGAACGTTTCCTTCAGCTGGGTTATCATGTCGTAAGCTCCGTGATGTTCATACTCCTTTTGAAGATCCGGAGTCATGCTCGCTAGCATGAGACAAGACACTTGGACAGAGTCCTCAGTGTATTTTAGCCAATCAATATAGGCCTCCTCATCATCCTCAGTAGGTTGATCGGGATAGGGTCGTCTAAAACATATGATCTTCTCTCTTGCTTGAGAACGATTCTCAAGTTTCGATACCAATCAATAATTAATGCCTTTTTAAGGATTCTCAAGTTATGATTTAGACGTTCCTTTTGGAGGATCGCTCGTAATGATTGGTTGGACGCGGATGAGTTGTCGTGATTTTCATTATTGGTGGCCATCTATAAAATTTAACAAAGATCTATTTTAGTATTTTTGATATTGCTATTTTAATAATTAATGCCTTTTAAGGTCATTTTATATTAAAATCTAGAACCCAATATTACATTTAAATTATGGTTAGGTGACATTTATCCCACGATTTAAATTAATAAGGTGGTCAACGATTGATGGTTGCAACCACTTGCAACTTCTAGAGGTATGGGATCGACTTTTGAAATCATATGTAAAGTCGGAATGTTAATCCCATCAACACCATTTGGAAACCATATTGTAGGTGATCCATTTAACATGGTTTCCAAATCAAGTTACCCTACTTGCACACACATGTGAGTTTACCAACATAAGTGGTTAGGTGACCTTTGTCCCACCAATGTGGTATTCCCACCTTAAGTCACAAGTTCCCTCAAAATGGTTAGGTGACCTTTATTCGATTAAGAGTTTCCAAATGACTTAAGTGTTGTGCAAAAGGACGGTGTTAAACTTGTTTGTTAAGTATTTAAAGTTTTCATAATTCTAGTTTAGAAAACTCTATGTGCTTGTATTTGCATGTTATCAAATACAAGATACCCTATGGTTCTTTTAATAAAACCCATTTTATTATAAAACCATTAATCCTTTTAATAACCATTTATTAACACATAATGATTAAGAACCATTTTATATTAGCTTGTTAAGATCATTTTTATTAAGATAGTTTATCATATCCAAATATCATACAATCATTCATAAAATCACAATCAAACAAGCATAATATAAACAACCACAATGTGCATAACCATAGCTACTATTGTGACCACACTTGTTTGCCATCACAAGTGTGGTCATTTGGTCTTTCCTAAGGATTGAATACAACACAAAATTGAGGTCTTTGTAGACCCCCACTTGAACTTGCATCCATATGCTTCAAGTCCTTCTTTTGTGTCTTCCTCTTGTGCTTCCTTCCCGAGCATCTTCTTTTACAAAAAATATATATCCTAATACATACTTTCTAGTAAAGAAAAATACTCCTAATATATTATTACATCCCAATGAATAAATAGACAAATTATATTTTAAACAAAGCACAAATTAATATACAACCCCATTGAATAAATCAAAACCAAACATTGCATACATCCAAACAACACAAGGTCAAAGGATAGGTTATGCACTATCATATGAACAACCATTCACATCATTCAACAAAAAAAATAAACCCCATCAAACCCTAAATTTTCAGCCAACATAAATTGAAAATTTGGGTTTGTTTGTCCAAACAAACAATAACCAAACATGTCAACCAATTGATATTTCTATCTTTCAAAGTTTAATCATAAGCATGAAGATATAACTTTGAAAGATATGGGGTTTATTGAATCATCCAAAATCAGCCTATAATTCGTTGATAATCATCCTTTAAAACCAATTTTAAAGGAGAAGACAAGCAAGCTATCCACATAACCGGCTCTTGATGCCATTGTAGGGTTTGCAAGAACATGTAAACTAGTTTAACCTTTTAAACTTTCTGAAAAACACAGTGGATATATAGCTTTATAAACTTGTTTATAAGCTGAAAAATATGTTCTTTAGGTGACAATATAAGTGTATAATACAAACTCATATATCAAAGGATCATTCTATGTGAATAAACATGCTATGTGTGCATAAAATAACATAATATGACAGCCACAAAGGGGCTGCCATATACTACCTTTTCAGCCAAGATAATCGACCAAGAAGGAGTTGTGGGTGCTCCAAAAAAGGCCAAGACTCCAGAAAAGGATCCCTCAATCTTGTATACCCAAAGCCTCCTTGCAAAGCACCTTCTTGTTAGGAAGATTCAACACCAAAAGTACACAAAATATCACTCCAAAACTTCTAATGCTGCTGCTCCTGGCCGTAGCTTTTAGAGAGAGAGTGTGGTGTTTTGTGTTTTGCATGCAATGAGAATGGTAGAGGAAGAGAGGACCCCAAGACCACTTAATGTGTGTGTGTTCTACAAGGCAAATTGGTCCAATAAGAATAAAAGGGGGGGGGGGCCAAAATGTCATTCAAAAGGGGTTTTCCCCCTTTAAACTTAACACACTCACACATTAAAAGTCTTGTAACTAGACATACAATTAACCATTTAATTGTATGTACAAGTTATATAACTTATACAATTAATTATTTAACTTATAAGTTATAATTTCTCATTATTATTTGGTGTCATCTAACTAATTTAAATAACACATCAAATAATATTATTGAACAAAATATCCTAATAAGTTGTCCCCTCTCATATGCAACTTATTTAGAAAACCCATTTTCTAAATTGGTGTATATATTTAATTGCATGATCATATCATCAATTAAATATTAATTGGTGTTTGCTAAGCTTGTTATTGGGTATAACCCGACTTGGATCATAACGTACTAACCGCATTAATATTTAACGTGTCTTGGGCATATAGAATCCTACAGATTACACTTATGTAACTGTGATGAATTGGTGGTGTGATTAAAGATATTGATTAAAGTAATTATGCTAATGTTTATAAATGTGAGTTGGCAATTTCTCGTCTATCCGCTCCGTAGTTACTAGGACCACATCAGGTTGAGATTTACTGCTTAGGTCAAAGCCCTAGTAATGTAGGTAAATCTTTTGTGACCTTTCAACATATGATTTCTGAAAACATAACTTAATATTAAGAAGAGACTTGATCAAGTTCCTTTCTAACATACCGTTAATTTAAAAAACCATAACAATTACAGTAGATTTCTTAGACTAATAAAAGGAACCCGTAAATGATTGGAAAGTTAAGGTGATATGATTTCTAATAACCATATCTAGTTCATTAGCCATGGATTTATTATAAAGATCGGCTTCACGAATAAAAGTTGATCATATGTTTTTCAACCGTGTATGACATACATAATTATAAATCATAAGTTTATAACTTCCTGTTCAAATATAGATGCTACCCATTGAAAGTTTTCCCAAGACCATCATAACATTAACACAATATAAATCACACCTCAGTTCATCACAAATTACATAAGTTTCATCTAGTTAGGATGATGATGAGAGTTTATCTTATAATGAGCTTGAACATAACAAAAAATAACATAGAAGGTAGATATGAATTCATCAATGAAATGGAACAATCAAACCTATGATCCATAATGGATGATATTTAGACAATCCCGAGCTTCTTCCAAGTGTTGTATGCACCTCCTGAGCCTCCAAATGATCTTTAAGTCTTTATTCCTGAAAGAATTCTGCAGAGTAACTCTTCCACCAATAGCTTACCATAATAGTGAAATCAGGCCTTTATTTATAGGCTTTCTAGAGTGTTTAAGCACGGCCCCGTGCCTAAAAGGAATGGCCCCGTGCTAGTACAATGCTTATGAAAGTTGGTCTGTTCGTACGTGTAGAAGGTGTCGGGCATGGCCCCGTGACAAATGGGGCACGACCCCATGTTTGAGGTGGGGCACGGCCCCGTGCTTCATGGGGCACGGCCCGGTACTTACTTTTGGGGGACAGTACTTTTGTCCTGTCAGATGTTCAAACATGGGGGTGTGCTAAATTTAGAACGGGGGTGTGTTTCAGGCAAGACATGGGGGCTTGCTTAATGAGGCATGACCCCATGCTTGGACTACAAAGCTTGGATTTCTTCAATTTCTTGTTAAATATTCTTCTTTTGTCCATCTTCCCTTTTTTAACACTTAAAAATCCAATTTAACGATTTTAGGCACATATTTATTATTTTAAGGAAGATATTAAGTAATAATTGATGTGCTTTTGATCCCCATACTTGAACTTTGCTTTTCCTCAAGCAAAATCACTTAAAATGACAATTCCACCAAAAACCAAAAAAAAACGATGAATATGTCTTTCGCGAAATATGCAAGTAAAAATTATTTCCTCCAAATGTAAACATTTTAAGCATGTATAGAATGATATCCTAGAAAGCAATAGATTAGTTAGTAAAGATTATTGTCATGTAAAAATCCACACTTCTCACAAGATGCGCTCACACTTGGCTAGATATATGGAGTCATAATCAATATTAAGTATGACTAATATGCTCAGTTGCCTAGTATGAATACGTGTGAAATCATATGTTTGTTAAGGGATCAAATCTCCACCTACTTAGATATTTACTTGCATAAATCGTTAGGTCTTTGATAGGTTGTAACTTGGCTCGGGATTGGGTATGGGATATTTGGAAAAGTGGCTAAATGCTAAAGACGATAGACTTGGCTTATTTTTGTTACATAAACTACTAGGAAAGCAGTAAAAGGCTTCTTATACAATACTCAAGCTAGAAGGAATATGCTAACTTGAGGACTCATTTAAGGTCAGATTATCAAGACCGTATTTTGCTTTTAAAAACCTTACTTCATCTTTCACCCGAAGATACATAAAGCTTTCCTTTCGTAAGGATCGTTCGACTTGAAGCCTAATAGAACCCAATCGGATCAGTTTTGTATATTCATATTGGGACTCGGTTTGGTTCCTTTTGCATTTTTGTTAACGGACCAATTTCCACAGTTCGGGCATCTTTCGCCTCTTTTTGCCCTTTTCTTTACAGCGCTTTTTGAAATTCCATAAAATGAAGGAACTTGTTCCTTTTTCACCATTTATTTCTTGCGTCATACGTGAGGTTGAAAATTTATTCGTGGATTTTTGGGGGAAGTCCCGGTTTTGCATGATGAAGGCAACAAAGCAAATTAAAATCAAAATAATTCATTCCAGTTCTTTTAGGTCTGCCGGTAAAAGACCAAATTTTCCTTCTTCTTCTTTTTTTTATTTTTTTTGATAAGCCAAAAATGTGTCTTTAATGAAAAACTGGTTTTGTTGAAGGCTTTTTTGGTTAAGTGACTTGGTGGTTCGGTGATCAAAAAATAAAAATGTTTAAGCTCAACTGGGCTAACTAGGGTTGACGTTCGGGTACAGAAAGTTGAAAGAAAATGGTTGGGGCTTGAATGGTTAAGGTTTCCTAACATATAACTCATCTTTATGTAGAAAATACTATTTAAGGTCTTGAAATGTATACTTTAAGCAAGTTCTAATCACATGTATCATAAGACACCCTCAATTAATCCAGAATGAAAGTAAAATTGCAAAAGTTGTTTAAGGCTCAAAAAATAAACTCACATACGGATAGAATTGGGTAAAAGTGATTCATTTTACATAATTACATATTTTTACTAGATTATTGCTTTTAAAGATATCACAAAACACAATTTTTAATTTTTATTTGGATGTCATTTATTTAATTATTTATTTCCCAAAACATATGTTTATAATTTGGTTTATTAAAAATCATTTAAATTTTTGGTTTCGTGTCATAAAAATTAATGGTTAAGTGATTTTTATGAAAAATTTCAATTTCGACCTTTTTTAGCAATGTGTGAAATGTAGGTGTCAATTACCCCATCCCAACACTTAAAATTCACATTATCCCCAATGTGATTAATAAATTAAAACTAGGAAAGGTAGCTAAATAACTCCTCTAAATATGATGAATTTGAATCATGCCTTAAATTGTGAGAATCCTCAGGATCACCTGAAATATCATCAACTTATTAAAAACATTAAAGTCGTAAACACATAAAATAAAAAAATGGCATAAATTAAAAGATAGATTGGCATGAAACAGTTGTGCCCGGACCCTGAAAGTGATACAGTTTTGAAGGGTTTTATGGCGGGATATCCCCCCAATCATGATACAGTCGGTTTCTGATGTACGTGACTTCATTGCTCAGGTCATATACTTAGGGAATGCAGACTTTTGACTCAGTTGAAAGCTTGTTGTGCATATTCAAATGATCGCCTTACATGGTTGCTGGTAGTTTAGATTGCTTCATAAAGGTCTAACATAGTCAGTTATTCTCTAGCATGTGAACTGGAAGCCCCGGCTTCTTCATGCTATGGTGGCATATCGAGGTCCATGATGATTTCCTTGGGATCCGCTGGATCCCAGATTTGTCCCTTTCTATCCATGAACCTTGGTTGTCCATTTGGTAAGGTTGTTATCATGTACATACTCGTGCAAATATTCAAATCCAACAATATCAGCATCACTCCTTCAGTTCCTACCGTGTTACACCCATAGCTCTCATATAGGTTCAGAATCCAGCTTCCTCTAAACATAGGTGTTGGAGCACCTGCAGTTGCATTTCTGGTAAAGACATTACAGAACAAGTATCCAATATTGCATGGCAATTGATTCATCATACAATATAAAATGAATAAGTCCCTCAAACTAACAACTCTCTCGCTTTGACCACGAGTTGTTATCGAATGGCTAAGCAACCGATTTATGTAATGCAGCAGCGGGTCTTGAATCTGAATACTTTTGGTTTTACTCGAGTTGAACACCCTAATTCCAATTCTCTCCCAAAATCCTTTTCTCATTGCACCACTTTCCGCTTCCCTACTTTCCTCGTCTAGAAAGGTATGGTATGCTGACATTCCTTATATTGCTTCCTCCTCCATTTCTTGTTCTGTATAGATACCAAGATAGACACCGAACAAGGCAATGGATGTTTTTAACCAACGTCCACCTAGTCTGAATGAAACTTCTTCATCATCCCATGGGTTAGAGTCTTTCATGCTAAATCTAAAAGATGCTAAGAATTCAAGAGTTAGTTCATAAACAGAAGGTTTGTTTATGAAACAGACGCTTCCACTGAATACTTAATAAATTATTATATCTTTCAAGTTATCTGACAGCCGCCAAGGTTTCTTCATTGGCTTGAAAATGTGACTTTTCATCCCTTTGTAACAATCTTTGTAGCCGGTCACGACATCATCTTTCATGGATGCCCTTGAATTGCAAATAGGGATGATTCATGATCCTGAAATTTTGGACAAATAAGTTAAACTTATACAAAAAAAATTTCTAGAATAGTTTTATTATGTTAGTGACAAACATGGGTTTCATGATATGTAGCACCAAATTTATTAAGCTCATTTAAAAACAGTTAAAGGTTTGACATTCAAGAAAAACTGGTAAACATGGGGGTGTGTCTTGTGAAACATGGGGGTGCGGTTAATATTTTGAGGTATGAAATTTTAACTTGAGCACGTGTGGTTTTGATGGTAAACCTTTGATTAAGCATGGTTTTAATATTTTTTTGCTTGAAAAACCAAAGATTACACATGTATTATTTTAATCCCTTGTTAATAATTCAAGAAACTAAAAATATATATAGTATTTAATCACCACATGTTTGACAATTGAACTCTTGTAACTTGAATGTGCTTAACAATGATTCAACCATGAATTATGAAGATAGTCGTATTAATAATGAAAGAAAGAAAAAACATACTAAAAACTAACCAAACATAGTAATTAACAACTAATCAACTACAAAGATAAACATGAACAAGAAGGCTTAAAGTATTTAACATTCCATAAAACTTTTAACTACAAGGTTTACATATAATTGCTAGGATTTCGGTTGTTTAGAAACCTAATCCCCTAACTACATATAAATGACCATCATTATGCTAGGAATTAGTAATACTAACCTCTTGGACAATCACACTTGAAAAGAATGGAAGAACTCTTGAAAGTAAGAAAGGAAAATGGAAATAGTGATGAAAATTGAAGTGGATACGTGTTCGTGCAGACATGCATTTGATATTTATCATGGAGAACTGATAGGGAACAAGAAAAATGGCTAAAACAAGTCAGAAAATGTCATTTCGGTCAAACATAGGGGCATGCCTTCCTATGTCTCCCCTATGTTACCCGGTTTCAGTTTTTCGTTGTTTTGTTTTTCTGTTTTGCGCGTTACGCAATTTACCCAGTTAAGTTTTATCACTTTTAATTCATCAGAAATGTTATGAAAATAGTCCTAGAGTTAATTAAAACAAGCCAAATAAATACATTTCTTAAGTTCCTACGGTTACATGATACGTTAAAACTGAGAGTTTGAAACTGCAAAGCTAGACTCCTTATCGCGCATTAGCGCACATAACACATCACACGATGCTTCTAGAAGAATCTTCTACATATTTCGTGTGGAAGGTTTGGAATGGGATAGTGTGAAGTGCGGTTGCTTAGTTCCGCAAGCTGATGGAAACAAGTTCCCGCCTATCTCTTGAACTTTTTGAATGAGTTCAGCTAGGCGTTGATATGCGATGAGGTTCATCTCAGTCAATTGTTTGATCAGTTCATGCAACTTGAAGAAGTATTCTTGCGTCGTTGCCTCTAGTGTTTCAGAACACGGTTTCTTCGTAGGATTCCAGCTTGAACTTTCGTGACTTGATTCTTTCATCTTTTGGATGTTTTTAAGCAGAAATAGGTGTGATGAAAGCTTGGAACAAGTGTTGTATTTATATACAGGTTGTGAAGGTGATCACAAGGGCATGCTTAGCCAGGCACGGTCCCGTGTTTGTCAAACTCGTTTTAAATTTATCCTGCATCGTTCTAGAATTGTCAGCAGAGATCATGGAAGATTTGTGTCAGAAGCACAGGGGCATGTTTCATGGGGCACGGCCCTATGACTGGGCTTGTCAGGTCCTAGAAAAAGTAAAAAAAATCAAGAAGACTATGTACACGTGTCGTGTTTAAGTTTCAGGTCTTTTGCACGACCCTTCCCCACACATATTCTTCGTCGGGGCGGAGGTGTAATTCCTTTGAGAAAATCTTGGTTGGTCTATCGTTATACGGTTTTAAAGGATGACCATTTACTTTGAAACTAAAACCGTCATAGTTGTCGATTTCGATGGCACCATTTGGAAACATGTTTTAATCGTGTAAAGTCCAGCCAACGTGATTTCAGCTTTTCAGGAAACAAACGCAAACGGGAGTTATACAGTAAAACACGTTCTCCTACATGAAATCGTTTAGTGTTCTTTAATCAAAAGTCATGAAATTTCTATTTCTTTTCCTTGTAAACCCTAGCATTTTCATATGCTTGTTCTCTTACTTCCTTTAGTTATAGATTTGTAGAAATTGATTTTTCCCTACAAGGCGTTGGTCTAGGTTTGCTACTTTAAGAGCCCAATAGGCCTTGTGCTCCAGTTCCACAGGCAGATGACATGACTTCCCATAAACAAGTTTGAATGGTGCTGTGCTAGTGGGAGTCTTATAATTTGTTTGAAAATCCCATAATGCATCATCTAGCTTGGTATACTAATCCTTGTGAGTTTTCCCTATGGTTTTCTCAAGGATTCGTTTGAGGCCTTGGTTAGTGACTTCAGCTTGCCTATTCGCTTGTGGATGATAAGCAGTTGTAAAGCAATGGTGCACTCTATAACGAGCCATTGCTCTTTCGAGCTGGTTGTTAGAGAAATATGTTCCTTAGTCACTAATTAAAGCCTTGGGGGCACCAAAAAGAGAAGATAATTTCTTAAGGAACTTGACAACATTTTTGCATCATTTGTAGGTAGGGCTTGAGCTTCAGCCCATTTTGAGACATCATCGATTGCTACCCAGATGTAACGATTGCCAAATGACATGAGAAATGGCACCATGAAATCAATTCCCCATATATCAAATACCTCGCCTACTTGAACGGGTTTCTGATGCATCGCATCCTGTGTTGACATATTGGGTGCTCTCTGACATGCATCACAGGTGCGTACCATGTTGTGAGCATCCTTGAAGATTATGGGCCAGTAAAATCTAGAGTCAAGACTTTCTTGGCTGTTAGGGTTGCTCCATGGTGTCCTCATGTGGGTCCTTCATAACAGTGCCTTAGAATCTGTCCCGCTTCACTTCCGTATACGCATCTTCGAATAAGTTGTTCTGCATCGATTCTAAACAGATACGGGTCTTCCTAATATTAATGCTCAGTATCAGTAAATAATTTCTTCTATTGTTGATAATTCATTCCTTCGAGTAGGATTACGCTTGCCAAGTAATTCTCGAAATCAGCAAACCAAGGATGTTCATCGATTGAGGATTGGATGTTCATAAGGAATTCGTGAGGAAAATTATAGTTTATTTTGAATTCCACAGTTTATGAAGAACTTGAATTTTCAAGACGCGAGAGATGATCCGCTGCTAGGTTTTCTACTCCTTTCTTAACATGAATTTTGATGTCGAATTCTTGAAGTAGAAGTATCCAACGAATCAATCTCGACTTTATATCTTGTTTGTTGAATAGATAACGAAGACTGCATGATTGGTGTAAACGATTGTTTTTAAAGGATTAGATACGAGCAAAATTTACCAAATGCAAAAACTACCACAAGAAGCTCTTTCTCAATGGTGGTGTAGTTTTCTTATGCATCATTTAGGGTTTTGCTCGCACAGTGAATGGGGTGGAATTGCTTGTCTTTCATTTGTCCTAATACGACTCCTACCGTAAAATCACTTGCATCGCACAAGAGTTCAAATAGTAGCGTCCAACAAGGGGAAACCATGATTGGAGTTGTGATCGTCTCTCTTTAGCAAATTGAATGCACTAATGAATTCGTTGGAAAATACGAATTATGCGTCTTCTCAAGAAGTTGAGTCATTGGTCGTGCGATTTTTGAGAAATCTTTAATTGAACGATGGTAGAATCTTGCATGACCTAGGAAGCTTCTGATTTCCTTTATGGTTGTAGGATGTGGAAGTTTTGAAATAGTGTCGACTTTGGCTTGATCGACCTCAAGCCCTACTTGAGATATCTTATGTCCTAACACTATTCCTTCAGTAACCATGAAGTGGAACTTTTCCTTATTCAAAACAAGGTTAGAATCTTCACACCTAACCAACATCTTTTCTAGGTTTTCAAGACATTGTTCAAATAAGTTCCCAAAGATAGAGAAGTCATCCATGAAAACTTCCATTGAGTGTTCGATCATGTCATAAAGTATTGTTACCATGTAGCAGGGGTATTACACAATCCAAAAGGCATTCGTTGATAAGAAAATATGCCATATGGATAGGTGAATATCATTTTCTCTTGATCTTCCGGAGCATTAGGAATTTGGAAATAACCTGAGAAACCATCAATAACAATATATCATTTTTCCTGATAGTCTCTCAAGCATTTGGTCGATGAAAGGTAAAGGGAAGTGATCTTTCCTCGTGGCATCATTGAGTTTGCGATAGTCAATACAAACTCTCCATCATGTAACCATAGGAGTTGGAGTAAGCTCATTCTTCTTGTTAGTTACAACAGTCATTCCTCTTTTCTTTTGGAACAACTTGGACGGGACTGACCCAAGGCAAATCAGAAATAGGATAAATCAAATGGGCATCTAGCAGTTGATTACTTCTTTCTTCACCACCTCTTGCATGCTCGGATTTAAATGACTTTGAGGTTGAATGATGGATTTGAAGTTATCCTCCATCAGTATTTTGTGAGTGCAAAAGGATGGATTGATTCCCATGATGTACATGATTTTCCATGCAATTACTTGTTTATGTGCCTTAAGCACATTAAGCAACATGTTCTTCTCATCATTTGACAAGGCGGATGAGATTATTACAGGAAGTTGAGATGTGTTTTCAAGAAAGGTGTATTCAAGATAAGACGGAAGTTCTTTGAGCTCTAAGATCAAAGGGTCTTCGATAGAAGGTTTGGCTTTAGGTTCTAGTTTTTGTTTGATAATCTGAAATACTTCTTTATAAGATGATGTTTCATCAACTTCTAGTTCTGGAATGATTTGATTCTCACAGATGGGTTCAGTGGTTTGAACTTCTATTAATTGAGTGTTGCAAGCTTTAATTTGAAGAGTGTTCTTTAAATGATAACTTATGATCAAATCACAAACATCAATGTAATAGAGTGAGTCATCATGATATTGAGGATGTTTCATGGATTGTCCTATATCGAATGTTACTACCTCCTCATCCACTCGGAGCGTGAGTTTGCCGGTGCAAACATTGATGAGGGCTCAAGCGGTTGCTAAGAAAGGTTGACCTACGATAAGAGGAACACTCTTATCCTCATCCATGTCAAGGATCACAAATCAATAGGAAATACGATTTTAACTAGGATATTTTCAACGATGCCCCTCGGATATTTAACAGAACGGTCAGCTAATTAGATGCTCATACTAGTAGGTATAGGTTCACCTAAGTTTAGCTTTTCGAAAACCACATAAGGCATAAGGTTAATGCTAGCACCTAAATCAGCTAACACGTTGCTAACAGAAAGATTTCCTATTAGGCAAGGTATGGTGAAGCTTCCTGGATCAGTCATCTTTTATCGTAGTTTGTTTTGAAGAACTACTGAGCATTCCTCATTTAAAACTACGTGTGATAACTCTTCTAGTTTCTTTTTGTTTAACAACACACCCTTTAAAAACTTAGGATAATTTGGCATTTAGGCTAAGGCTTCCACCAAGGGCAGATTGATGTGGAGTTGCTTGAACAACCCTAGGAATTTTCCATATTGTGCTCCATTCGTTATTGTCTGAAATGACCTGGATAAGGAGGTGGTGGAACATAGGGTGGCGGTGGTACTTATTTCTTGGATGGTTCTTAAAAACAACAGGTTTCTTTTGCTTGTCACTTGCATTACTTGAAGTTTTGGTTTCTGTTTCTTTAAGGATGGGTTAATGCAGGTCATCACCTTGGTAGGTTTTGCCACTCCTTGTGGTGATGGCTTTGACTTGAGCATTAAGGTTTGTTACAGTGTTGCTAGGCAAAGCACCTTGGGGTCTTGCAGATAGTTGTTGTGCTATCTGACCTACTTGGTTTTTAATGGTTTGCAATGATGCTTTGTTGCTTTTGATGTCAGCCTTGTTTCATTGGAACCTCTCCTTATTTCTTCAATCAAATTTCTAGATGTATTCATCTGTGGCTTGTGGTTATCAACAATTGCTGCAATAAGTCTTCATTGATGATGCTCCACGTCTTGGTTACTACTACTTGGACCTTTATAATGCTTTGTGGGCATTCGTTGGTCTTGTGTGAATTTCCGCATGTGTTGCATCATGTTGGAGTTTTCTTCAGTACGGCTTGCAATTGTTTGAATCGTTTGGTTAGGGCTTCTAACTAGGTTGTAATCAATGTTTCAAAGTCTACTGAATGAATTACTTTAGAACTGGGTTTGTTTCTTAAGGGATTATAAGCAGAGCTCTTCTTAGCTTCTCTTTCTAGGGCTTGGTATCCCTCTGTTAGTATGACACTTCCAAAATCTCCTCCCAGACTTTGGTCTACAGCTTGTTTGTATGCTCCACTAATTGCATAAAAAGTTTAACACTGCAGCCACAGATCAAGTTCGTGATTTGGGAATCTTCGAAGGAGACCTTTGTATCTCTCCCATGTTGTGTGTAATGATTCATCATCATCTTGGCGAAAGCTCATGATGTTGCTTCTCAGTTTGGCAGTGCGATCGGGTGGAAGGTATTTCAAAGAAATTGTTCAACCACTTCCGCCCATGTGGTGATCGAACCAGAGGGAGTGAATCAAGCCAGTCAATGGCTCAGCCAAGAAGTGAAAATGTAAAAGCCTTAGTCTAGTAGTGTCGTCTGAACAGTTATTGATTTTGAAAGTTACATAGATACAAAGGAATCGTGAGATGTGAGCGTTAGGGTCTTCTTCTTGCAATCCATGAAACTGAATAGAGTTTTCTATGAGTTGGATAATACTAGACTTAATCTTGAAATTTTGGCCGCTATTACTAGTTGGACAACACTAGACTCGTAACCATCAATTGACGGTGTGGCAAAGTGCGTCATCTTCGGTATTGTTTGTTTTTCTTAAAAATCTCTTCTCCACCTCTTCATCTGCGCACACGCAGATGTGGACAAACGTTTTGAAAGGATAGACTGTTTGATTTCTGTAAAAAAGTCTTCCTAAAGTCTGCATGAGGCAAACACAAACCATTGTCTTCACAAGTCTTCTAACCTCTTCTCCTACTTCACCTTCTCATTCTAACCCAAAAAAACATCTGACCTTAAAATCACAGCACCTTCTCACCAACCTTCTCACTACTCCTTCATCAAATCCACCAGCCGCGAACCACCATCCCTCCAGTTCCCGGCCTCCTTCCTCCAGCCGTAGCCACCTCCGGCGACGCCTCCAGCCGCAGCCACCGTCGGCGACGCTTCCAGCCAGCGCTCCTCCATCGGGCCCCGGTGGTTGATCAAAAACCGCCTCATATCCAACATAAAACACCACTATTATCAGCAACCTCACCATACTATCAATCTATTCATGCTCCGCCACGATGACCCTTTTTTCAACCTACCGTCACCGCCTCCGCTGTCATCGGTGGTCGCCGGAATGTTCAAATTGTTGCTCTGGTGTTCTTCTTCATCGCTAATTAGTGAAGCTTTTTGTTTATTACCATATGGGTATGTTTGTTTCATGGTGAACAGTGGTTGTTGGTGGTGGAAATTGGGGGTATGCTGGTCGAATTTTTAAATGTGAATTTGTAGTGAAATGATGTGGAGAAGAAGACCCTAAAGTTGGAATGTTGAAAAGAATCAAAGATGGAAGATCTAAGGTTATTCTTGGTGGGAATGAAGGTGGAATGATAATAAATATGGTGGGGTGATGTTGAAATTTGAGGGGGTCAAGCATATGGTTTTGAAGAAAGTTTTGGTTTTATGAAACTAGATTTAAAAATTTGTAGACTACCTATTGTTTTGCTTTCATATTTGCCACCATTTTAGGCGTATATATATATATAGATACATGTATCTATAGTTTTATTTATTATTTTTTACCATTCTACAGATTTAAAAAACAAACAGTCTTCTTTTACAGACTGCAGACGTTTGGTCCACCTCTTAACCTGCAGATGTCTAAAGATGTGGTCCACTGACTGCAGACATTTTGCTGCAGAAAAAACAAACAGCACCTTTATTTCCTCGTCTTAGTTAGTCATGTCTTCTTTGGATGGTGTACCTTCCAAAATGTCTTCTTCGATGATTGTTGTTGTTTATGGTGTTCTTTCGCGTAACCGTTGACGGAAAAGTCGTTCGGGTTCCGAAAGAGGCGAATCAAGTTCAGGACTAGACGAGTCGGACATACACTAACTTAAGGAAGCATAAACTAACTAAGGCTTAGAATGAATCAGGAAAATGTGACTAAACTAACTAACTAAGGCAAACTATCTACAAAAATAAAATAAATGTGAACAAAAATATATTAACAGGATATAAACAAGATGGTCAATAATTTAGATTGTCTTTCAAAGCAGCCGTGTGTCCCTGGCAATGGCACCAAAAACTTCATGTGTGTGAAAATTATATATATTTTGATAAAGGTTTTTCGCACAGATTCAGTTTTAATTTGTTATTACTAATATTAACTACACTCACAAAAGGAAAGTGTACATATCATGAGGTAATATAGTGATGGTAAGAACCGAGTATCAATCTGTGGACACACCTAGCCTGCTCAACAATCTTAATGATTGACTACCAGAATTGATTTTGTTTGAGAAAATGATAAGTTGCATTGATGTAATTAAGATTTTTAGGGTTTTAGAAATAATAATGTAAATAAGTAAAACAAGATTGAAACTTTGGTTTTAAAACCAGGGAATAAAAGCTATCATCCTAATTAGATTACACCTATGTATCTGTGATGAATTGGTGGTGTGATTAAAGATATTGATTAAAGTAATTATGTTAATGTTTATAAATATGAGATGGCGTAATTTCCCGTCTATCTGCTCTGTAGTGACTAGGACCACGTCAGGTTGAGATTTACTGCTTAGGTCAAAGCCCTAGTAATATAGGTAAATCTTTTGTGACCTTTCAACATACGATTTCTGAAAACATAACTTAATGTTAAGAAGAGACTTGATCAAGTTCATTTTTAACATACTGTTAATTTTAAAAACCATAACAATTACTGTAGATTTCTTAGACTAATAAAAGGGAACCTGTAAATGATCAGAAAGTTAAGGTGATATGATTTTTAATAACCATTTCTAGTTCATTAGCCATAGATTTATTATGAAGACCGGCTTCATGAATAAAAGTTGATCATATGTTTTTCAACCTTGTATGAGATACACAATTACAAATCATAAGTTTATAACTTCCCATTCAAATGTAGATGCTACCCATTGAAAGTTTTCCCAAGACCATCATAACACTAACACAATATAAATCACACCATTGGTTTATCACAAATTACATAAGTTTCATCCAATTAGGGAAATAATAAGAGTTTAGCTCAAAATGAGCTTTAACATAACAACAAATAACATAGAAGATAGATATGAATTAATCGGTGAAATGGAACAATCAAACTGGTGACCCATAATGGTGATATTTTGACAATCCCGCCCTTCTTCCAAGTGTTGTATGCACCTCCTAAGTATCCAAATGATCTTCAAGTCTTGATTCCTGAGAGAATTCTGCAGAGTAACTCTCCCATAAAAGCTAGCCAAAATGGTAATTTTAGGCCTCTATTTATAGGCTTTCTATAGTGTTTAAGCACGGCCCCGTGCTAGTACAATGCTTATGAAAGTTGGTCAGTTCGTACGTGCAGAAGGTGTCGGGCATGGCCCCGTGTTTGAGGTGGGGCACGGCCTAGTGCTTCATGGGGCTTGGCCCTTGCTTACTTTTGGGAGACAGTACTTTTGTCCTTCGGATGTTCAAACACGGGGGTGTTCAGAATTTAGCATACGGTGTGTTTCAGGCCAGATATGGGGGGCATGCTTAATGAGGCACGGTCCCGTGCTTGGACTACAAAGCTCGGATTTATTCAATTTCTTGTTAAATATGCTTATTTTGTCCATATTGCCCTTTTTAACACCTGAAAACACAATTAACAATTTTAAGTATATAATCATCATTTTAAGGAAGATATTAGGAATAATTAATGTGCTTTTGATAGGAATTTATGTATCATTTAGAGCATATCAGTAAGTGATGGTTATTTATGGCTGTGTGGGTTCTTGTGAAGTAGAAGGTGTGGGTTCAACACTAGCTGGTGCTGCTAGGTTACCCCTTGAGCAATGAGCTCTAAATTTTTGGGAATAGGGCTATTTCTACCCCTGAGAAGCCCACAGTAGGCTTCTCATTGTTTTAAAGATGTCTAGCTTCATCTGTCCAATTTTAGAATTTACATGTTCCCCTCAACTGTGAGCCTAGTTCATAATTAAGAATATGCTGGTCATATCTAGGGAATATATATATTCTATGGAGTCCAAGTTTGTAAGCGAATTAGTATATACAAATTATGAATACCTGAACTTGACCCTTGAACCATTCCATGGACAATAAAGGAATGGTCTTCAGGAATCTGGTCCCATCCTCCATGCTTGTTAGATAAACTGTGAATACCATATGGAGAAGGTACTTCCATTGAGAGGATACATTCCCTTTCCTGAAGGTTCTGACTGAGAAGTCCCTTCATAGCCCATCTGCCCAAAGGACTAGTTAACTGCAGATTTGGGAAAGGACAATTCACCTTCTACATCATCTAGTGGAAGATGAGTGTTTATTGAGGTTACAGTGATGAAGATTGTCCTCCCCTAACTATGGCAGACAGTGCCTTCTCCCCATCCATGGTGACCTCTTAGCATGTCCTACAAAAGTCCAATAATTTATCCTCAGAGATTGGAGGATCTATGGTGAGCGAGGTGAAGTAGTTGGTAGAGTAAGAAAGTGGCAAACCTCTGAGAAACCTGGATCTTTCTCAGAGTTCAACAGAATAACTTGATTATGTTGCTTGTTAAGGTGCATGGAGAAATCAGGTTGGTTTTTGTGGTTAGGGTTAGCCATTTGAGGTAGCTTTGTTATGAAGGAAGGTAAGAACAAGGTCGGTTTGTGGGTGAATTTAGGTTAGAGAATTGCAGATGAAGAAGATAGTGAAAGAGGGGGGAACCGTTGGGTGTATACATATGAAATGGATTTGAGACAAAGTTAATGCAAAAGTATAAACTTTGAAATCCAAATATAGGTCCCACTTCTAAAAAAGTGCCCAAAAGTAGTTTTTTAGAAGTCAAAAATCTTCCGAATGTATTTTGTCTATGAAAGTTTTATAAAAACTTCTGAAGCCAATTTTGACTTCAGAAGATATTCCAATTTTGAGACATATTTGGTTTTGAAAGAGATAAAAACTTGGAAGTTTAATTCGTAAGATAATAAATCTTCCGACACTTAATTGCTTTCGGAGGAACATTGTTCTTCAAATACATATAAGTACTTAGAAGCATATTTTTGGTCTGGAAGATATATCAAATTTCTTCTAAAGGTAAATTTTTTATAAGTAGTTATTTGATTTGAAGACTTAATATTCTTCTGAAGACAATATTAATGTCTTCTGAAAGAAATATGTTTAAGATTTTCAAAATTCTAAGGAATATCATTTGAAAAATGTGTCTTCCAAGTAAGCTAGGCTTATGTAGGTGATAGTTTAGACAACTTAGGACACACAAACAACAAACAAACAAACAAACCCAGTATATCCCACTCAAGAGCAGGGTCTGGGGAGGGTAGGTGTAGGCGAGTCTTTCTCTATCTAGTTAGGTAGAGAGACCGCTTCCAATGAGACCCCCCGACTCGATAGCAGATACAACTTAGGACACACATGTTTTAGAAATAGTCTTTAATTAAGTTTTAAGAAAATCTACTCAAAGTTAATCATCCCAATAGCTGATACAAATTATTTAAATCTCTGTTCATCAAAAGTCTTTGTGAACAGATCATCATATTGTTTATTTTGTTAACTTTGACTAGTTTTTATCAATCATTTTTCAAATTATCTTTAATTAGATGATACCTGATATTGATGCATTTTATTCTTGAGTATTGCACAGGATTCTCTATACTAGAGATAGCACTGTTGTTGTCTATGTGAATTGGAGTCTCCTTGACGTTAAATCCATATTCCAGCATCTAATTCTGAATCCAAAGAAGTTGAGTACAGCAGCTAGCAGTAGTAATGTATTCTGCTTCAGAAGTTGATGCAGATACATAGGATTGTTTCTTGCATTACCATGAGACTATCCTTAAATTCCTCAAAAAAACCCATATGTAGACTTTTCAGTCATCTTGCAGCCACCATAGTCATTCTATGTATAAACATACAAATTGAAGTTAGAATTATTTAGATATCTAAGGCCTAGCTTAGGAGCACCGTTGAGATATCTAAGGGGCTGTTTGATAAAACTGACTCAGTAAGATCTGACTGAGTCAGAAGCTGACCCAGTCAGAAGTTCTGACTGAGTCTAGTAGGGGCTGTTTGATTACACTGACTCAGTAAGATCTGACTGAGTCAAAAGCTGACTACAACTAAAACGCCACAACTGCATATGTTTCTTTATGTTCTTAACCACGTAAATGTTATCGTTGCAACACACATAATGTAATTCGCACCACGCCGCATCACGCAGGTTTAATTTCTATATTTCTTAATGGACAACAAATACTATAAACCCGATCACACGAGTAACGATGAAAACCACCTTTTAACTTGTATAAAGCAACAGTTAATTCACATTCTCATCCAAATCAGTCATCGTCTCCACTAGTCATCGTCTTGTGAATCAAACCTTCAAATTATCAAATATGCTCTATCAAATCCACACGAAGGTTGTTATAAGTTTCTTGGTTGAAATTAAATGGTTAATATAGTTTCAAATAATACACAAAAAATGGTTCTAGTATCTCAACAAACATCCAAAGTGTACTTTTGTACATTATATTTCACACATTAGTAATTTGTCGGTTGTTCGATCGTCAACAAAAATACGTATACAAGTTATTCCCTCTGTTGAACCCATCCCCATAGTCAACCCCAAAATCCATCGACATGGTCCCAAATACTATGTTTCTCTCTCTCTCAGCGACCATTGAGTGACTCCAAATCCACCAGAGACGCATGCTCCCTCGTCTGCCGCCGTTGTTGACCCTCGAACACTTCAGCCGCGACACCATCCACATCGTGCCTCCGGCAGCCCTGATACCCTTGTTCACCTTCTTCCCCCCCCCAATTTGTTTAACTGGATTTTAGGGCCATCGTGCCGGCGTACGGAGGTGTTTCAGACCATGTCGATGTCGGAGGTGAAGGCAGGGGAGAATGGGTGGTCGGAGGCGGATGGTGTGATTGAACGACGTCATTGGCGGAATTCGAAGGTGCAGGAGAAGGCGATAAAGGCTGAAGGGTTGAGGGTTATGGAGGTGAAGGGAAGGCTGGTCAGCCTTCACAAGCTAGTCATCATATATTTTTTTAAGGTCCGGGTTAGCAATAAGACCCGGTCAGCCAAGCATTTCCCGAAATCAAGCGGGCTGACCCGCTGACCGAGTCAGCCGTCAGTCGGGTCAGCCGGGTCAGCCATATCAAATAGCCCCTAAGAATCCTCTTTACAGCAACCAAATGTGACATCTTAGGGTTGGCTTGATATCTTTCACAAATGCATGTAGCAAACATATATCAGGCCTGCTGGCTGTGAGGTACATAAGATACCCAATCATAGCCCTGTAAAGATGTTCATTTACACACACCCCCTCAAGATCGTGTCCAAGGGAGTGGTTTCTAGGTATGGGTGTCTTTATAACCTTACATTCAGTCATGTTGAATCTTATAAGTGCTGTACATACGTTGACTTATGAAGATGTTATTGTCAACTTGCTTCAATTGAATTCCTAGAAAGAAATTGAGTTCCCCCATTATTTTGAATCTATTCTTCATCAGCTTCTCAAAGTCTTTGTAGAGCTTTGGATTAGTTGACCTAAAAATAATGTCATCTACATACACTTGAATTGACATTAAGTCATTCCATATTCCTTTGATGAAGAGATTTCCATCTATAGTACCCCTTTAGTAGGCATGCTGACAGAGATACTGAGATAGTGTCTCATATCACTTCGTTGGAGCTTGGTGCAGCCCATAGAGAGCTTTATCAAGCTTGCAGACATAATCAGGATGATCTAGGTCTGCAAAGCCAGGTGGTTGTTTGACACGCTCCTCTTCATCAATCACCCTATATATAGAAAGTACACTTGATATCAAGTTGGTAGACCTTGAAATCCTTGGATGCTGCAAAAGGCGGGAATATCCTAACAGCTTTAATTCTTTCCACAGGAGCAAAGACATCTATGTAGTTAATTCCTTCTTCTTGTGTGTATCCTTGAACAAGTATTCTTGCCTTATTCTTGATTACAAGTCCTCTATCATCCTTCTTGTTCCTAAAACCTACTTGGCTCCTGTAGTAGTCTTCCCTTGAGGAAGAGGAAATAGGTTCCAAACCTTTTATCTTTTGAATTAAAGCAGCTCCTCTTGTATTGCTTCAACTCAATTTCCATCCTTCAAAGCTTCATCAAATTTCTTTGGCTCTATATGTGACAAGAAACAAGAGTATAGAAAAACATTTTTATCATGGGTTTGTCCTCTTTTTCTTATCTCTTTATCAACATCTCTAATGATGTTTGTTGTGTGGTGTGACTTGTGGATCCTAACTTGAGGGATCACATCAAGTTGATTGGAAAGATCTAAATTTGCAAAGTTTAAATCTGGAAATGAGGTGTCCCCCACCACATTAGCACAACTATCAAGAGAAGCTTGATCCAATAAGTGTATGACATCATTGATGTTGTCTTCCATAGTGTGGTTATCAGCATCAAGAAATTCTTGATCACTGTCACCACCACCATTCCTCCTACATTTGAAGTTCCTTTATTTGAGTTTTGTGCCTTTGAGCTAGAATTTGTAGTCACCTCAGATGTATCAACTTGATTTATCATAGTTGTGCTAATAGGAACTCCATTTCAGGGTTAGTTACCACTAAAGCTGAACTAGTATTCTTGTTTGGTCTTCTCAGCTCAAATATTAGGTCAGGATCTCCGGTTGATAAGTTACCTGTAGATCCTGAAACATTTTCACAAGATTTGTTTAAAAGTTGGTAACTAAGTCAATATTAAATAGCCAATCACGACACGAACCTTTCACATTGGGAGTAGGCTCAATGAAGGTCACATTGGCTGACTCTTCAACTACTCTAGTTCTAAGATTGTATACTCTTTAAGCCTTAGCTTAGGAAGAGTATCCAATAAAGTGTCCATCATTTGATTTCTTAGCAAATTTGGCTACTTGATCTTTGGTATTCAAGATGGTTCAAGGACATCCAAATGATCTGAGGAAACCAATAAATGTCTCCTTTTGTGCCATAGTTCATAAGGAGCCTTACCATGAGTCTTAACTACTAAAACTCTGTTATGTAGATAGCAAGCAGTGTTGACTGCCTCTACCCAGAAGGTGATGGGCAGTTTAGAGTCAAACAACATGGTTCTTGTAGCTTCAATAAGTGTCATGTTTCTCCTCTTAGCAACACCGTTTTGTTAAGGGGTCTTAGGAGCACTATATTGTCTTGTAATACCCTTTTCATCACAAAATATGTCAAGGATTTGGTTCTTGAATTTAGTTTCTTGATCACATCTTTTGGTCTTGACCTTGTGATCATATTGATTCTCAATTTTTAGAATGAAATTCTTTAAGACCTTAGGAGTCTCAACCTTAGTTCTAAGGAAGAAGAACCAAGTAAATCTTATGAAATCATCTGTGATCACTAAACAGTTTGAGGTCCTTCCTAGACTCATTACACTGATGGGGCTAAAGAGATCCATGTGTAATAAGTGTAGGGGATTAGTGATGGAGTTCTTTTCCTTTAGTTTGTGAGACACCTTGTGTTGCTTCCCCTTCAGTCATGCAGCATAGTGATCATCACTTGTAAACTCTTTCTTTGGAATTCTAGTTACCAAGTCATTCTTAATTAATTTATTCATGTTCTTAAAGTTTACATGGAACATTCTTTTATGCCAAAGGAAAGACCGATCACTATTTGCTTTAGATATAAAGCAAGAAACTTCTCCTAAGGGAGATGTTTCCTACAAATCCATCTTGTACATGTTCCCTTTCCTGGGGGCTCCGAGCAAAATATGCTCTTGAGGAATGATCACCCCAGGCTTGAGAACAATGCACTCATGCTTAGTGAAGATCATATTATGTCTCTGATTAGAAAATTAGGATACACTTAGTAAATTATACCCAAGCTCCTTAACAAAGTTTACCTTTTCAATGCTGAGCTTACCATTTATGACCATGCCCCTTCCATTAAGGTAACCTCCTGCATCTCTTCCAAAAGAAACTGGCCCTCCATTAATTTTCTTAAAGTTTTGAAGGAAAGAGCCATTGCCTATCATATGCCTGGAGCAGCCACTTTCAATGATCCATACATTCCTTTTGGTCTCTAGTTGTTCCCGCATAACAAATAGAAAGTTAGTTAGATTTGGAAACCCAGGCCTCATTGGTCATGGGATTTCAAAATGTACTGAAGACAATGCAACAGTAATTGATCCTATGTTGAGACTTTAGGGATCATTTGCTATTGTTAATGAAAAACTTCCAGTCACTTGGTCTTCTTTTATTTTTCACACCATCTTTGAAAGATTATACTTGACCTTCAATACTTAGAAACTTCTGACAACTTCGGAAGTTTTGGACACTGACCCTTCTGAAGGTCTTGCTTTCACTGCAGCAAGCCTCCGTTCTTCAGGAGCATTCCTTTCTTCTGAGACCAATTTATCTTCCGAAGGCAGGTTTTCACTGCCTTCATTTCCATTTTAGATCTTCTGAAAGGAAGAGATTTTCCTTTTGAAGCTTTCATCTTCTTTTTCCTCTAAAAAATCTTCTACTTGGTTATGTGGATAGTACTTTTGGGATTGCAGATACAATCCTTGGCCAAATGAGAAGTACTCGCACACATAATGCAATCAACTAGCTTCCTTTTAAGAGTCTTCCTTTGACTAGAAGACTGATCTTGATCACTTCCCATCTCCATCTTCATCTTCTCAGATGTTGCAGCAAGCTTCCTAGGGTGAGGCTTAGTCTTGGTGGTGGATAGTTCAGGCTGTGTAGCAGTGGTACACAGCTGATCAGTCATCATTCCTTCACAGGGATGAGTTGGACATAAATTTGAACTCTTGGTACTAGACTTCGGAGTTAAGTCCTTAGTCTTCACAACTTCAAACCCTACAGAGATAAAGACTTGTTTCCGCTTGGAGTTGAAGGTGGCCTTGATCTCTTGAGCCTTCTTTGATCTTCTTTTGGCTGCTCGGATCAAGTTCTTCCTCTTAGACTTTGTCATCCCTGATTTCTTCCTCTACTCAGGAGAATAGTGACCCTTGTTAGGATGATCTTTTTTCACTCATCTCAGCGCTATCCTTCAGTATCTCCTTTTCAACCTCTTCTTCAATGGGGTCTATGAAAGGAAGCTCATCTTGATAAGTTCCACACCTAGGAGATCTTACAGACAATTGAGTATGTGGAGGTACTAACTCACTAGATCTTAGTCCCTGCCTATTCTTATAACACACTTTTACATGCAATGATGAGGATATTATGTTCTTGAATTTCTCTTCATCAAGAACACATTTCTCTGCCCTGGCTTTACTGATCCACAAGCTCAGCCTGGCATTCAGTTAACTTAGTGATGAGATCAATTATCTGAGTCCTGTAGTTGGTATGTTCATGCTTAAGAGTGAAAATAGTTTTCTCTAAATCTTCTATTTTAAGTTTGTAACCATTTTTAGCTCTTTTGAAATCTGCTTTTAATATGTTTAAGGACTCAAGATTAGATCTCATCTTTAAGTTATAGGACCTACATCTGTTTACTTTAGCAATGCAATCTAGGGTACAAAGATGTTCCAATACATTGGCTTCTTCCTGATCTGCCATCCGTGCTTAGTTTGGGCATACATCTTCAAACTAGACACTCTAATCAAAGCCTCCTTCTTTAATAGCAACTACAGCTTGCTGCTTAGGCTTCTCAGTATGTGGAGCTCCCTTAGTGTAGTTTGGCTTAGGTTGTACTTGGCCACCATTAGTCCTTGGTGCCTTGCACTCCCTAGAAAAGTGTTCCATCTGGTTATATTTATAACACTTCACTTTGCTTTTATCCAGCCTAAACATTCGACTCGACACTTGCTGGGAAACTTTCTTCCTATCCTCTTGTAGAATTTCTTAGCTCTATAAGTGCAAAGAACCATCTATTGGACATCTCCATGTACTCCAGGTTATCTGGATAGATATAGTCCAAAGCTTCAAGGGTGAAGAGGAAGTTGCATGTGCTTTCATCAGTGGACACAAAGGCTTATGATGAGCTTGTCTCTTGGAATGTGCTTCCTGGGATGTAGCTCTCCCTTGGTGTCTCTGGGAGTGTAATGAAAGGGCCCTTTTATGAGTTGTCGGGGTAAGAGATGAGATGATATTATGGTTCTCTATAATCACTTTTAGCCGCATGAAGGGTGGAACTCTATTGATTGTTTGAGTTACCAGATGGGTTTTGCATGTTCATCTCCATCTAATAACCACTGAGTATGCCATACAAATCAGTGAGAGTAAGGTCTTGAGGTTTTTAATCCTCTTAATGACCACTCAATATTATGTCCATTGTCTTGGAAGAGATGACATGAACTTGTCATAATATCCATATTCTCCAGTTTTACTCCAACATCCTTTAAAGTATCCACAATCTCAATATCTTTGAAGTATTGTTGAGTCATGGTTTCACCTGTATTGTAGGTGAAGTTTTTAACCTACTGCTTTAAGAGGTCTTTCTTGTTCTCTTTAGTTTCACTGGACTCCTCATTCATCAGCTTCAATGCATCCTATAATTGCTTGGCAGTTTTGCACTTATTAAAGCCTCTATAGATGGCATTTGGAAGAGCAGTTTGAAGGGTGGTCATGGTTTTCTGATCTACATCTATTCTCTTTCTATCTTCTTCAGAGTAGTCAGCCACTTTCTTTGGAATCATGCCACCTCCAATAGCAGCTGAAGAGGTGCATAGAATATAAGGTCCTGAGGTAATAGGCTCCCAGATCCTGCTATCTTGAGACTTGATAAAGCCTTCCATTCTTAGGCACCAAGTGCCAAAATCATTAGGAGTGATCATTAGGGACTTTGCCATTTGAGATGTTAAGTGATTAGTGAAACTGAGAGGATTTAAAATGGTGGGATCTTACAATCAAGAGACTAAAATGCTCTGATACCAATTGCAGGATGGTTAAGGGTGGTCAATGCAATCAGTTTCACAACGAGGAGAGTGTTAGAACACTTAACAAATTAAATAGGGAACTAGGTTTATATAGAAGATACTAAGAATACAAATAATGAGATAGAACCAAAGAACAAGAACACGATAAGTATGGTTTTCAAGAATGTTGTATATTGCTCTCTAGTACTATTATAAGTGTTATAAAGCATAAAAAGAAATACAAGAACCAAAAATACTTTATACTACATCCTACAGCCGGCTATACTTTGAAAGCCAGCTGGAAACATTGATCTAGACAACAAAATCAATGTGGAGTCAAAAGGTAGATTACCGTTTAACTAGTGACTATGGCATGCCATAGCTCACATCCTAATATATTACAAAAGAATAAAGGTACAAAGTAGAAAGTTACAGACTCTAAACCTTAATCTACAGCTGCAAAATCATGGAGCTTTTCACCAACTAATATAAGTTGGTCAGTCTTCAGAGTTGCAGCGAAAAATGAGCAGCTTTATGCAAAAGTTGATCAAAGAAAGCATGTCTTCCCTGTCTTCGGAAGAAATCAGTCTTCACTTCATTAGCTTCGGAAGACTTTGTCTTTGAAGCTTCGGAAGACTTCATCTTTGGATTTGGAAGATTTGGTCTTTGGCATCGGAATATTTTACACTTCGAATATTTTTCTGTGAAGAGTGTAAAACTTCCGAAGTAACTTTCACCATGTATATCAGTGCATGCATGTTGTAAGCTCTTTGGTTGCTTTGGTTGCATCAGCCTTTCTAATATAACCTTACCAACCCAAAGCCAGTCTGATGATTTAGTAGATAAAGTGATTATTACTAGTATTGCTGAAAGAATAAGACATCGCTTAGATAATCTAGAGCAAGAATAAGAACTCTCAGAATCTGAGAAAGAGGAAGACTCAAATGGTAATGATACAACCATTATCAAATGGGGGTATGATTTGAAAGCAGAAAGATTCTTTATTAAAAGAATGATTAAGTCTAAGTCTTTCTTTCTTACTAAGCTGGATGTTCTGAATCTCAACCTTGAAGACTTGAAAGAAGATTTTTACTCTAATCTCGGAGTATGAAGGCATGTCAAACAAGTATAGATCCATGGCTGCGATTCTGAGAATAAAGTTTGTAAACAAGATTGAAAAAAGAGGAGACAAAGAATACGAAGTTCTCTGTGTGACTCCTTTGAGCATTCATGACCAAATTACACATTGGAGCTATAATTCCTCAACCAACACTTTCTATCTAACTTATGCTAGTGCTAGCAAAGTTAAAGTCAAGGAGTATGATCTATTTATACTATCTCGGCACAACATGAAAGACTTGGTAAATCTACCTCTAGAAAACCCCTCAAGAGACAGAAGAGGATACATATATGAACTACTACTAATCATGATGCTAGAGGGATGAATATAGAGTTTCGATATCATCATCGTAGGGGAATTTGTTGATCTATAAAGAGGATGAACCTACTAAAAACTCAGGATTTAGCACTTGGCCCTCAACTGCCAAATGATGCCAACTGCTGATCCACTGGCGATCAGCATATGCTGAATGGCTGCCGATTAGCATATGCTAAACCACTATCGATCAACACTTAACAGATGAGCTCCTAATCGATTACTATTGATTAACAAAGAACTCCATGAGTTGCTGATCAATTGGGAGACAACATAGTACTACAGCTGCCTGGCTCTATTATGTCGATCGTCTATCCTGTTATACATTCTGAACATAGAATAGTTTATTCTTATTGTTTAGATTTCATAGTGTAAAACCCTTATACTTGTCTAGTAGAGGTAAGCTTGTTTAAACCACTTCTGTATATGCTAAATATTACTCTTTGTACTAAGATTTGATTAATCAAGTGAATACTTTGAAAAAACAACTTGTGTACTTATCTATACTCAAAGTATTTGTGTTTGTTAGTAAGAGGTTGACTTAGATTCCACATTTTATAACTTCTGATCAAATAGAAAAGACTTATTAATCCATAACCCTGATCCAACAATTCATCATTTCACTTTATTATGAAGGGTTTTTAATATGTTAATTTCATTCGGCACTTTAAATTTAAGTCCACCAGTGTCCAATTTACTTTACAGTTTTCATCGTTAAATCGTACATCACTCTACTGTTTTTTTTAGTTCACAATTTCATATTATGAGTTCTAGGTATTAATGATGTATTACAGATACTTTATTTATTAATTCACATATCGTAGCCTAGTTTAGATCTTAAAAGGGGGAGGATGGCAGCTCGTTTCTTTCCATAGGGGAATATTAGGGTAAACACTTCCATAATTTTTTCAACATAACTCAACATGTCATCTACTTCGACATCTTCAAATTGAAGATGAGCATCCTCGTTAGTTAAACATGTGCGTAGATTTTATACTTAGTATATGCCAGCGGTCCTTGGACATGGTGACAATGGAAGTTCAACGATTTGGACTTAGAATGATGGTTGTGTGCTTAAAATTTCACTAAAGATTTATAAACATAAATATATACACCTTTTGTTAAGAACGCAACCAAAATCTAAGATCAGTGGGATTTACCTAAAGCCTACTAAATAGACATAATTTAATTTAAAAATATATAAATTAAATAATTTATATAGCATATAATAGTATGTTGAATCGTAGAATCGCATAGAATTAAAAACGTAAAAAAGTGAATGACATGCGGAACAAGAGTACGCGAAATTGGACAAGTCAGGCTAGGGGCCCGAGGGGCCTCCCCTCCCCCTTGAATTCGGCCGAAACCTTATAGGGGTTAGGCCTTTACTCTTTTTTTCAGTCTAGCAAAACCCTAACTCTTCCAATTCCTCTCTATTCTTCCTTGTTGCCTCCATCATCCAAGTTCTTCTTTTTCATCTACATCCCTCAATTTCTAAGAAGATCAAGGCATTTAAGATTAAACTTTGTTCAGTATCATCCATCTTCCTTATTTCCAGTAAGAAAAGTCAAGGTTTTTGATGTACTCTCTCATCTAAGCATGTTTTCATCATGGTCCATAATCTAACATCATGTTTTATTCGTTTCTTGCAATGTATGAATGGAACCTCTTGAGGAATTAGGCTGTTCTTATGTCGGATCATCAAAGTAAGTGAACCCTAGTTCATACGTGTAAGACTCTTTGTATATATTTTGGTTGGGTTTGTAAATTCTTGAAAATCTATTCTTAATGAATGATTGAATTTAAAATTCTTTAAAAATCATTAATTTTATGTAATGGTTCAATAGGAATAAAAAATAGAGAGATTTAGTAGTTAATCGTGTAAAAACCAAAAGCAGTGAGAAGAAACCGGATGAATCTATTATGGAACTGTAATAATTGCACTAATAAATGAATTAATTACTTATATTGGTCATGTTTATTTTATAATAGAGAGTTATTCAGGAATTGCGTCAAAAGGGGACAAGAATCGAGGTCTTGTAGTTGATAAGTGAATTTGAAAAACCTGACAGCATACTGAGTGAAAATTTGAGTCAACTTGTTCTGGACATAACTTGTTCATAACAAATCCAATTGGGTCAAACTTTTCTCCTAAATTCAATTTTGAGGAGTCCTCTATCTAACCCAAGTAGTCTCATGCGTTTTCGATGTCGTTTGGTCCTCCAAAGTCAGTATCTAGGTACAGGTGTCGAATCTGTCAAATTCGAGCAGGATGATAGGCTGTATTCATAGACTTTCATTTAAAAGAATACTTTATTAAAATTGTTGGGATAAACAATAAGGGTTGGACTTCGAGGATTACACCTAACCAGGTCAGCTTGACCTTAAGTAATTCTTTTGTGTTTTGTGTTCTATAGTTATCGTGCATATTGTGGACATTGAACTTTGCTACTTCATGTTGAGTTTCATGGCCCTATTTTCATTTCAATTATTAATAAACTCAGGGGGAAAAGTATGCTCCCCCTTTTATATTGTGAACTTAATTAATCCTTCGGACTATTGTGTTTGCTAGTTTTGTAAGTTAATATCTAGTACATGCATGAGTTTTCAATGTGATTCTTTATTCACAACTATTTAACTCCGGTGTTGGAGCCGACGGACAGGTATTGATAGTACTATTGGGTTGACACCCCCACCCTTGTTTGTTAGTATACTAGTTGGGATTGACAGTCGCCACAGACGGGCCCTAGGGTGAATATATTTCGGCAAGATCTATGTGTACGTCATAGGTTTAGTTGTGATGCTCATGTTTACGTGTGATATTACTTCCTTATAACTGTATGCACTATGTCCTACCAATCTACTACACAGCATCAGGTTTTGTTTATTATTTAAACTTGCGAACTCACCAACAATATGTTGACCCTTTTGAGCATATTTTTTCAAGTAATAATCATCAAGCGTAGCTAGAGTCATTGGTCTTAGCAATGACTTTAAGGATATGCATTTTGAGACTTGTCTTGTGTTACTGACATCATGTTTTGTTTGGATTATCTTTATTGGTCATGCTTTCGTTTACGTGTTCCCGGGTTGTGGGATTTAAATTTCATTTACTGTTTGACTATGTTTGTCATGGGATTGACTAACTATGACGCAAGTCTCCATTTGTGTCCGGTGACGTCATGACAAGTTGGTTTTTCATCATTTACTGCATCTCTGTTAATTAACAGTATGTTATGACGATCCCGTTCATTACATCCTCGTGTTTCCGCTATAAGCGGGGGTATGACAATTCAATATGCTACTTTACTCACACGGGCTACTACTTTAAATGGCCCAATAAAACTTAGAGCTAGTTTTCTTTGCTTCCTAAAAGAATGATTCACTTTAATGGCAAGGCCATTTACATCACTTTATTACCAACATTGAACTCTATTGGTCTTTTCATTTGTCTATATGACTTCTATCTGTGTTTCATAGGTTTCATATAGGCTTTAACCCTTTCTAGCTTCTCGTTTGTTTCTTTGATAACTTATATATTTATAAATTCTTTATGCCCGATTTTTCCTAACATGCAGGGGTTTTATATCTACTTCCGTAAAACAACTCGTACGAAGGCATACTAATACTAGCATTATAACTTTTATTACATGATAATTTTGTTAAAAATAGATGATTATCCTAGTTCCTATAAAAATCAATAATACATGCCCGAAGCATGTCTTTCAAATTTCAAATGGTCCTTTCAGACAGACTATCTGTCTACCGATAGTATGTAGTACTTAAATGCAATATTGTTCCCATCACGTCATTAAACCTTTTCCAAAATTTAGATGTAAAGCATGTGGCTCTATTAAAAAAAGATAATTTAACTCAGTTATCAAATCATCAACTACGATTTAAGCATGTGTAATGTGTCGCTTTTGCAGATCTAGTTATACGTGTTGTGGTGGTAACATTGACTTGGTTAAGTACGTTAAAGAAATAAGTG
Source organism: Flaveria linearis (assembly GCA_024085815.1). Taxonomy (NCBI): domain Eukaryota; kingdom Viridiplantae; phylum Streptophyta; class Magnoliopsida; order Asterales; family Asteraceae; genus Flaveria; species Flaveria linearis. The sequence goes on from CM044006.1 coordinate 39,414,191, forward strand.
AAGTTGTGGCAATTCAGTATAGATTGAAGAGAGTGTTATTTCTAGGGCATTATTATGTAAATATGACATAACATTGAAACGGTAAAATTATATAAGAAAAAGTAACCGGAAAAAAATAAATGAAAAGCGTGAAAAGAAAAAAGAGAAACAAATTAAAAAGGTTTTGCGCATGAGATTTGAACCGGAGTTAGGGGCTGTTTGGTAGCATCTGAATCGGGCTCTTAATGGTTCAGATGTCAGAATGGTTCAGCACCTAATGGATCAAACTGTTTGTTTCGCGAGCAAGTGTCTGAATGGTTCAGACATTTGCCTCTAAATAGTTAAGCATTATACTAATGCCGAATGGTTAAAAGGTCTAATGTTAAATGGTTAAGACCTCTTACCTGAATTGGTTAGACATTTACCTTTAAATAATTAAACGATATACTAGCACTTAATGGTTCAGCCCTCTTAATGATTCAGCACTTAATAGTTCAGATGTTTTATTGGTTTAGCACTTAATCATTCAGAAACTGACAAACAACCCTTAGTTGTTTAAAACCTTAACACCTAACCATCTAACCAGAACCAATTTAGTGTTATAGTGTTTGAAATATCATAGTTAACTTAAATAGACAGGGAATAAAATAAGAAATAGTTCTACTGACCTTACCTAGGTATATATGATTATCTCGTTATTTTATTATACTTTTAAAAAAATAAGAAACTTTGATATGTAAAAATTGGGCTTGGGAGACTCTGAATAAAAAATAATATCATAAATCTACCAGATTGTTATAACCGTGTACTAAAAATTACTACTAGGGTTCATTTAAATATTAAAATTTTAGTTTAATATTAAATTGTCAATCACAAATTAAGTTTTGAGTGATGCGACATGTTTGCGGATCTTGTTTTGCGTGTTGTGGCGGGAATATAAACGTAACTAAATACATAAAAAGAATGTGTGAAATGATAGTACTAGGGTATGGATCGAAAATAATAATATTTTTTAACACATTGTGCTGTAAATAGTATCTAACATTGAAATAGTAAAATCATGCAAGAAAAATGTAACTGGAAAAATACACGAAAAGAGTAAAAGAAAAATAAAACAAAAGGGTGTTGCGCATAAGATTCAAATCCCTTAAGACCTAACCATTCAATCAAAAACACATAATTGTTGAAACATCATATTTAACTTATATACATGGAATTAAAAAATTCCTCCGATCTTACCTTTGAAGGTATATATGATTATCATGTAAGTTTATTTAAATCTAAAGGATATATAAAGTTTGAAATGTAAATATTTGGTTTGACAGAATTTTATGAGATAAAATTTCTTTTGTATGTTTTCCATAACTTTAAGGTTAACTTTGTATGGTTATAACCTTGTATTAAAAAATCTTATTACACACTCATTTAATTATTAAAACATTTTGTTAGTTGTCAATATATCAACAAGAAATTATGCCCGCATGATGTGACGCAATTACAGACTTTGTTACATGCCTTACGACGGTGACCTAAATATGGTTTAACATTGAAAAAAAGTATTATTCATAACACGTTACGGCATAAGCATGACCTAACATTAAAATGGTAAAATCACGCAAGAAAAAATATGATTGGAAAAAAGTACATAAAAGGAGTAAAATAATGAAAGGGTGTTGCGAGTGAGATTTGAACCGGAGATGGTTGCTTAAAAGCTAAACCTAACCACTCCAACCAAAACCAACCTAAGTTATAATGTGAAACATCATATTTAACTTAAATAGATGGGGAATAAAAAAAATCACCGACCTTGAGGCTCGTGAAATCAAAACAAGCTTTTGAAGAAACTATCCACGCGAGAACTTTGTTTCACGTGAGAAGTTAGTTTTGGTTTAGTAAAATTTTGATGTTTAGTTGTTAGAACACTTGAAATCATACACTTGTAATCAAAGTATCATAGAGAAATTTATTGAAGTTATTTGCCTTGTGTTTGTGTTTAATCTTAATCTCTTTCATCTTGTCCAATCTATTATCCGTGTTTGATTCATTTCACGTTTCATTCACGAGGTTGTTTTTATTACAATTCTCATAATCTTAAAGCATTCACAGTGGAATCACTAATAATATGTGAGTGTGTTTGGTATATTATATGGAATGGTTTTGAGTGGTTGTGAGTGAATAAGAGAGAAAATATTATTGTTGATTGCTATATTTGAAGAATTATTGTTCAATCCCTGAAATTTTTTTAATATTTTTTAAAGTGATTGTGAGTGAAGAAGATAGAAAAACAATGATAAGTAAATAAAAATTATTATTTAATTAAAAAGGAGAGAGAGATAATATAGTAATTTTTAATATAATTATATTGATAAAGATAAAAAAATCCACTGTAAATGTTTTTACAATATTTCCTTTTATAAGGTATATATGATTATCTCATAAGTTTAATTAAGTCTAACAAAAAAATGAAACTATAATATGAAAAAAAATCAGTTTGGAGACTTTTATGAGTAAAAGGATTATATTTGTGTTTTTATAACCTAAAATTCATAAAACTTCTAGATGGTTATAATTTTGTACTAAAAAATCCAGTTATGCATTCATTTAAATATTAAAACATTTAGTTAGTCATCAAATTATTCACAAGAAATTAAGCCCACGTGATGCGGCGTGCTCACGGACCTTGTTACGCTTTTTCCGATGATGATATTAACGTGATTAAGTAATAAAAATATTATGTGTGAAGTTGTGGCGGTCCAATATAAATTGAAAATGGACCTAACATTGAAACGCTAAAGTTGTACAAGAAAAAAATAGTAATTGGAAAAAATACATAAAATGAGTAAAATAAATAAAGAAAAACAAAATAAAAAGGCACCACTCATGAGATTCGAATCATGGATGGTTGTTGTCTTAACCACTCTAACCAAAACCGACTTAAGTTATAATGTTTTCAACATCATATTTAATTATTACTCCTTTATATAAAAGCAAAGTCATCGCTACAGTACATTACATGATACATGGTTTGAAGCATATTTTACAAGTGGTTGATGCAGCTCTTATTTATGTACTATGATTTAAGCACATTGTACAAGCGGCAGGACATTAGTTGGGCATCTTTTAAGCAATTCGTGTTCGAATTATTCTTTTGTGTTTCTTTCTTATCTCTCTCTTCACCTATTCTTAAGTCATTATTGTTGCATGTCTGATTTCAGGTTCTATAGCATGCGATTTTGTAATGCTTTGGGTTTATAAGGGTGTGATTTAGTATGTTTGTGCCTTGTCTGTTGGCTTTTATGAGAGATGCTCTGCTTTTGCAGCTTCTTGGGGCAGCTTAAAAGGTTGGAATTCTCTTCACCTGTTCTTAAGATATTATTGTTGCATGTCTGATTTTAGATTCTATAGCATGCGATTTTGTAATGCTTTGGGTTTATAAGGGTGTGATTTAGTACGTTTATGTCTTGTCTGTTGGCTTTTATATGAGATGCTTTGTTTTTGTAATTTTTTAGGGCAACGTAAGAGGTTGGAATGAAATCAGTGAAATGAGTTGTTGGATTTTTCTACAACTTTTAAGTGCTTGATTTCCTATGCATTTGTGTTTTTGGGTGATTATAAGGAATCTTGAACATTATTAGTACAAGAAAACAAGCTCATATAGCTTATTTGGGGGTTTTGTTCTTCCTCTATTCAAATTATTCTTTTGTCTCTCTTTCTTATCTCTCTCTTTACCTATTCTTAAGGAATTATTGTTGCATGTCTGATTGATTGTTTTGAGCCCTGAATTTGATTCTTTAATTTGTAATTTGATTCCTTAATTTATAATGTTTCTGGTTCAATTTTGGAGGCTTCTTGCTTTTGGTCGTCATAAGATGGTGTTAATGTTGTGTCACTTTTTGTTTGATTGCATTTTTTGTTGATGTATTTTCATGCTTATATTACTTTGTTTATTTTATTTTGCCTATGTCAAGGCTTTTTTAGATGTGGGTGGGTGATGGGTCAACGTGGGTAATGGATAGTGTTGTAAGTAGGTCAGCTTTATATTCTTTTTGTTTGATTTGGTATTCTTTGTTGATGTATTTGGTGCATATATTTCCTGATGTGTTTCGTTTGTCCTGTGTTAAGGATTTTATAGATATGGAGTGGTGATGGGTCAATATGGGCACCGATTCACTTTTTTTTCTTTGGAATACTTACTTTACACCTATTTTAACAAATGCATCAGTTTGTTATATTATATTGGTATTATAATAATGTTGTTATCCATAATTAGTAATGGGTTTACAAAAATGAATAACCTGATTTGTTTAAATATAGAAAACAGTATGTAGATAGTGGTGGGTCTAATGGTTCTAAAGTCATAGTTTATTTCGTGTTAGTAAGTTCACGGTTCTTATTATAATAGTTATGCATGTTTGGGTTCATGACGTGTTTTCTAAACCTTTAATGACCTATATTTGCAACATACTTGATCATCTTTTTGATGTATGCAATACTTGTAGATGGATCAGGTACTGACTTGGTGTATTTAACTGTGTGCACAGGAGGAAATCTAAGGTTTTGTATAATTGTATTTTACTTTCTTGATATTTTCTGTTTGGTTTAAAGTTGTATATATTTCTTATTATTGTACTTATGTAATCTTTGCAGCCAGCTTTTAACGAATTGGATTGTCACTTTTGATCAAGGTGGCTTCTTTAAGAATTATGTCATGACTTTTATTCTTTGTTTTATATGATCAGAATTAACAAGTATATCCTTGCCAAGAAGGATAGAAACATTAGCCATGTTCTTTCACTATTGGACTATAATTAAACTTTATTTTTCATTTAGTTTTCAAACTGAATTCTTTTCAATTCAAACTTATTTTCAGTCTCTATATGTGATAGTTTGTTCTTTGAATTGTAGGTGTTTGTGTTGCTGGCCTTGCTTATTGGCTATAGATATCGTGATATTTAAGCTGTAACACCCGAAACTTTTGATTAGACAAAGAAAAATAATAAGAAGAAAAGAAAAGAAAGTATCTTGAAAGGAAATGAGAAAGGAATAAAAGTAGAGGGGGTTTTATGTAAAAAGGTATAAAGAAAAGATAAATATCTGATATACATAGGGATGGCTGCCCACTCTTTTCTCACAACCCCAAATCAGTGAAAGTTTTAGAAAGAGAAAGAGCAAACCACGAGATTTGAAAGAAAAACAAGAAGAAGAAGAAGACTGATTCGAGGTACCGGGTTCCACGGCGACCGATTTTGAAGAAGCCATACCCAGCAACACAAGGTGAGTTCTAAGACCCCTCTTTTACGCATTTTCAAACGATTTTGGGGCTGGAACACATCGACGAACCGTTTTCGAGGTTGGGTGCTTAATCTGCGTATGTATGTACTAATATATGTGTATATGGTTCGTTAGGGCTGCTATGCCTACTGTGTTTAAGATTTCTAGGACAGATATATGCGTTTCAGTATGTTGTTCGTGTGCGAAATGTTGATGTATGTCTTAGAAGTCTTTCCTAGAATGTGTATGATGTGTAGCCTGTTCTAGGTAGATGATATGATAACTTCGTGCTAATGTATGTTGAGATGATGATTGAGAGCTGAAAAACAGCACAGGTTAAGTGCAGGGTGAACTGCTCACCCGCATGGACTAATGCGGATGACCAGGAAAATGCGGCTAAGGCAATTTGCTCATCCGCATTGACCTAATGCGGATTGGTCAGAGAATACGGATTAAAGCATTCTTCATCTGCATTGACTTAATGCGGACAAAACAAGAAAAATGGCCAAGGCATTACTCAGCCGCATTGACCAATGCGGGTAGATCATGAAATGCGGTTAAGGCATTCCTTATCCGCATTAACTAATGCGGATAGTCTTGAAATGAGGCAAAGGTAATTCCTCATCCGCATTGACTAATGCGGATGGCTAAGAAATGCGGATGAATTAAAGAGGGAAATGCGGGTAAACACTTAGCAGAATTCTAACTTCTGGGAATTTAAAATGAGTAAGATAGGCTTTGACCTAGGGGATTCCCGGGGGTTATGTAAGTTGACATTTTGAGGTCATAGATGGTATGATGATGTGTGCTTGATGGTCATGCATGGTGTATGTTATGTATGTATGATGCCTTGTATGACGATGCATGGATGATATGAGTATGTTCCAACGATGTTGTATGTTTATCTTTCCAAAACTTTACGTATTATGATAATGAATGAACAAAGTATTATATAACGAAAAGTGAAAGATAATAAAAAGGAACATGATGGTGAATGCATGTAGTAATGAATGAATGAAAGGGAAATATGATGACGAATACATGCATTAATGAATGAACGAATGAATGTAAGAAAGGCTTGCAAGCAAATGTATGGAGGTGCACACCCCTGGCAGGTGTTAGCTCAACGGTGTGCGGGTTAGCTACCCCGAACTATGCACATTGGGGTCAGTCTTTGTGATTGACCATATGTATGGGATCCTTGCCGCTTGCCCTAGGTGACTGGATCAGCAGTAGTGCACAACGTTTGTGATTGATCATCACAGGTCCAGCACCCGCAGTAGTGCACAATGTTCGGGGTATAGCATATGGCATTGATCCAGAATGAAAGTGGAAAGATAAGTGGTGCATGTACCTACCCTAGGTGACTGGATCAGCAGTAGGGCACAACGTTTGTGGTTGATTACCACAGGTCCAGCACCAGCAGTAGTGCACAATGTTCGGGGTATTGTACATGTCACCGAATGTAATGAATGTACGAATGAACGTATTGAATGTATGAATGAAAGTAACGAACGTACGAACGAATGTAATGACTGTATGATTGAAGGTAAGAAACGTAAGAAACATATGAATGAAGGAAAGAGTTTATGAACGAACGTGAATGTTAACAATGAACGGTACACGAATGAAAGCTAATGAATGAATGATGAAGATAACAATAATAATATTATCTATGTGTACGTATGTCGTGTGATCGCGGGTATGTAAGAACGGTTTTAATGAAAGAAAAGTATGTTTTATTATAAAACTAGAACTCACTCAGCAACGCTGACTTTTTATGTGTTTCCAGTTGGCATGTAGTGTTACTGAGAATGGCACAAGGCGGCTACTCAGCTCTTTTGGGATGGCATTTCTTTGTTGATATCTTTGTAATATATAATGTTGAATGTATTTAGAAAACAAAGTGATGTTTGTTAAGGATTCAAATAAACGAGATTACTTAAGGAATCCTTTAACCACTAAAAGTCACTGTTTATGACTCTTTTGTAATTGACTAATGATGTATCTCTTTGCAAAAGCTTTTATGATGAAATGAGATGTCTCTTTCGAATGTTTCCGCTGAAATGTCTATTTAAAAATAGTTGTAAAATATGTGTATGTGCTATGAAGGACCAACTGTGAGGTGCCCGGGAACGGGGCCTTAAAAGTTGGTATCAGAGCCAAAGTTTAAGTGAAACGGGTAAATTTTCAAAATAAATCTTAACTTAAACTGAGAATGGGACGGAAAGGGAAGGAATGCCAATCTGAGTAGCTGCGTGCCATCAAGTATTTTCGTAATGTTAACCAGAATTTATGTGCGCATGTTATGTGTTTATGTGATACTGTTAGATTTAGATACTAATGTAGTCAGGACAGGAAATGCTCGGGTTATGAAGAGTAAAGTAGGTGGCTAATCACAACTGGCCACTCTAATTAGGGACTTGCTATACTTGACATAAACTGAGCTATTCCCTTGAATGACCGTGTTGGTGTTTGAATCTTTTAGTGTATGTTAGAGGATGGCTAGCGGCAGAACTCCTAAGGTTTTGCCAGATATGGGCTGTGGTGAACGTGGTGCTCAACCGCGTGTCACGAGAAGCATGGCTAGAGCGGCTGAAATGGCACTCGAAGAGTCTGAGGCCCCTCACCTGGAAGGCGGCAATGATGGTCCTAGTTTAAAGATCACCATGAAAGAGGCTGTTGTTGAGGGAGTCCAACAGGCCCTGCAGGCGATTCTGCCGTCTATAGTGACTGAGGTAATTAGGGCGGTGAAGGAGACGACTACTATTGAAGGAAGCACGAAAAATAGCGACGACAAGAAGTGGCACGGAAAGCGGGTCGGGCGTGACAGGGCCACCCATAACAAAAAGGTTGCAAGGACGGAGGACCGGCGAGCTTCGTCCGGTGCGGGGACGAGGAAGTGTGGTAAGTGTGCTAAAGAGCACATTGGAGAATGTATGTGGAGACCAAACCTCTGCTCCGTATGTGGACGCCAACACCTTGGGGAATGTAGATTGGGGACCAATGTCTGTTTCCGATGTGGGAGGTGCGGTCATGTGGTCAGAGAGTATGGGGTGGTACGGTGCTATAACTGCAGAGGAAATGGTCACATAAGTAGGGATTGCAAGAAACCAAGGGCAGAGGGCGCAGGGCCTTCACGATAATGCCGGAGCACGCTAGGATGGGCCCCGATATCATGACAGTTATGTATCTAGTAATCAAACTTTAGCCTCTGTATTATTTGATTCGGGTGCCAGTAGGAGTTTTATTTCTACTGCTTTCTGTGCCAAACTGCCTGTTAGTAGTAGGCGCATTGACGTACCGTTTGATGTAGAGACTGCTATAGGTAAATCTACCAGGATTTCCGAGGTGATAGAGGGTTGTGATGTGGAATTAGAGGGCCATAAATTTCCGGTTAGACCATTTGCGATGACTTTAGGTGGTTTTGATTTGGTGCTCGGGATGGATTGGTTGGCGGATTTTGAGGCGAATATAGTGTGTCGGAAGAAGATGATTCATCTGATAGCGCCTGACGGGAGTCCGGTAACGGTTTATGGGGATCTGGTCATGATGATTTCGAAGGTGATCTCAATGGTGGTGGCGGGAAAGTGTATGAGGCGTGGATGTAGCGCCTATTTATGTTATGTGAAGGATGTAGAAACGCCAACACCATAACTATCTGATGTTTCGGTTGTGTGTGACTTTCCAGACGTGTTTCTCGAAGACTTATCGGGGGTGCCACCTGACCGAGAGATCGAGTTCCAGATTCATCTGATACCAGGCGCCCAACCCGTTGCCAAAGCACCGTATCGATTGGCCCCGACGGAAATGAAAGAGTTGATGGAGCAGTTGCAAGAGATGTTGGACAAGGGGTTCATTAGACCGAGTATCTCACCTTGGGGTGCTCCGGTCCTGTTCGTGAAGAAGAAAGATGGTAGTATGAGGATGTGCATCGACTACCGTGAACTGAACAAGCTGACGGTGAAGAACCGATACTCCTTGCCGAGAATCGATGTTTTGTTTGATCAACTCCAGGGTGCCAGTTGGTTTTCAAGGATAGATCTTCGATCGGGCTACCATCAACTGAAGGTGAAAGAACAGGATATCCCTAAAACAGCTTTCCGCACGCGCTATGGTCACTATGAGTTTCTCGTCATGTCTTTTGGTTTGACCAATGCGCCAGCCGCTTTTATGGATCTGATGAACCGGGTGTTTCGGCCGATGTTGGATAAATCGGTGATTGTATTCATCGATGATATCTTGATTTATTCAAAGAGTGAGGCTGAGCACGCCGGTCACGTTCGAGAGGTTCTGGAGACGTTGAGAAGGGAGAAGTTGTATGCTAAATTCTTCAAGTGCGCATTCTGGTTGCGCGAAGTTCAGTTCTTGGGTCACGTGGTAAATCCGGAGGGGATTATGGTTGATCCGGTGAAGGTGGAAGCGGTGATGCAATGGAAGTCTCCAAAGACGCCATCTGAGATCCGAAGTTTCTTGGGTTTGGCGGGCTATTATAGAAGATTCATTCAAGACTTCTCCAAAATCGCTCCTCCACTGACCAAGTTGACCCGAAAAGATGTAAAGTTTGTATGGGGTCAAGCTCAAGAGAAGGCGTTCAAAGAATTGAAGACGACGTTGACCCAAGCTCCTGTATTGGCATTACCCGATGGAAGCGAAGACTTGGTGGTTTATTCTGATGCTTCTTACTCGGGGTTGGGGTGCGTGTTAATGCAAAGAGGAAAAGTTATAGCCTATGCATCCCGACAGCTGAAAGTTCATGAGATTAATTATCCTACTCATGACTTGGAGCTAGCAGCTGTGGTCTTTGCATTAAAATTTTGGAGGCACTATCTCTACGGAACGAAGTGCACCATTCAATAACAGCTATCATGCCAGCATCGGTATGCCACCTTACGAGATGCTATACGGTAGGAGGTGCAGAATGCCCACGTGTTGGGGTGACATTGGTCAGAAGGAATTGGGGAGCGTCGAAGTGATCGAGGCTATGACTGAAAAACTTAAAAAGATCAAAGCCTACATGAAGACAGCCAAGGACAGATAGAAGTCGTATGCTGATAAACGACGCAGACCGATTGAATTCCAGGTGGGTGACCGGGTTATGTTGAAGGTCTCACCTTGGAAGGGTATCATTCAATTCCGCAAGCGGGGCAAGTTGAGTCCGCGGTATATAGGCCCTTTCCGAATCATTGCTCGAGTAGGAGAGGTGGCCTACAGGTTGGAATTGCCAAATGAGTTAAACAGAATTCACCCGACATTCCATGTATCTCATCTAAGGAAGTGCTTAGCCGATGAAGATATGATCGTTCCACTGGAGGATATCGAAATAGATAAACGACTCAACTATGTGGAGCAACTAGTGTCAATTATTGATAGAAAAGAGAAGCGGCTGAGAAATAAAGTGGTTCCCCTTATGGGTGTACAGTGGAAGCACAGGAAGGGATCCGAGTCTACGTGGGAGACTGAAGAGGAAATGAGACCGCATTACCCACATCTGTTTGAGGAATAACAAGTTTCGGGGACGAAACCTATATAAGGGGGGTGGACTTGTAACACCCGAAACTTTTGATTAGACAAAGAAAAATAATAATAAGAAAAGAAAAGATAGTATCTTGAAAGGAAATGAGAAAGGAATAAAAGTAGAGGGGGTTTTGTGTAAAAAGGTATAAAGAAAAGATAAATATTTGATATACATAGGGATGGCTGCCCACTCTTTTCTCACAACCCCAAATCAGCGAAAGTTTTAGAAAGAGAAAGAGCAAACCACGAGATTTGAAAGAAAAACAAGAAGAAAAAGAAGACTGATTCGAGGTACCGGGTTCCACGACGACCGATTTTGAAGAAGCCATACCCAGCAACACAAGGTGAGTTCTAAGACCCCTCTTTTACGCATTTTCGAACGATTTTGGGGCTGGAACACATCGACGAACCATTTTTGAGGTTGGGTGCTTAATCTGCGTATGTATGTACTAATATATGTGTATATGGTTCGTTTGGGCTGCTATGCCTACTGTGTTTAAGATTTCTAGGACAGATATATGAGTTTCAGTATGTTGTTCGTGTGCGAACTGTTGATGTATGTCTTAGAAGTCTTTCCTAGGATGTGTATGATGTGTAGCCTGTTCTAGGTAGATGATACGATAAATTCGTGCTAATGTATGTTGAGATGATGATTGAGAGCTGAAAAATAGCACAGGTTAAGTATAGGGTGAACTGCTCACCCGCATGGACTAATGCGGATGACCTGGAAAATATGGCTAAGGCAATTTGCTCATCCGCATTGACCTAATGCGGATAGGTCAGAGAATACGGATTAAAGCATTCTTCATCCGCATTGACTTAATGCGGACAAAACAAGAAAAATGGCCAAGGCATTACTCAGCCGCATTGACCAATACGGGTAGATCATGAAATACGGTTAAGGCATTCCTTATCCGCATTAACTAATGCGGATAGTCTTGAAATACGGCAAAGGTAATTCCTCATCCGCATTGACTAATGCAGATGGCCAAGAAATGCGAATGAATCAAAGAGGGAAATGCGGGTAAACACTTAGCAGAATTCTGACTTCTGGGAATTTAAAATGAGTAAGATAGGCTTTGACCTAGGGGATTCCAGGGGGTTATGTAAGTTGACATTTTAAGGTCATAGATGGTATGATGATGTGTGCTTGATGGTCATGCATGGTGTATGTTATGTATGTATGATGCCTTGTATGATGATGCATGGATGATATGTGTATGTTCCTACGATGTTTTATGTTTATCTTTCCAAAACTTTACGTATTATGATAATGAATGAACAAAGTATTATGCAACGTAAAGTGAAAGATAATAAAAGAGGAACATGATGGTGAATGCATCTAGTAATGAATGAATGAAAGGGAAATATCATGACGAATACATGCATTAATGAATGAACGAATGAATGTAAGAAACGCTTGCAATCAAATGTATGGAGGTGCACACCCCTGGCAGGTGTTAGCTCAATGGTGTGCGGGTTAGCTACCCCGAACTATGCACATTGGGGTCAGTCTTTGTGATTGACCATATGTATGGGATCCTTGACGCTTGCCCTAGGTGACTGGATCAGCAGTAGTGCACAACATTCGTGATTGATCATCACAGGTCCAGCACCCGCAGTAGTGCATAATGTTCGGGGTATAGCATATGGCATTGATCCAGAATGAAAGTGGAAAGATAAGTGGTGCATGTACCTACCCTAGGTGACTGGATCAACAGTAGTGCACAACGTTCGTGGTTGATTACCACAGGTCCAGCACCAGCAGTAGTGCACAATGTTCGGGGTATTGTACATGTCACCGAATGTAATGAACGTACGAATGAACGTATTGAATGTATGAATGAAAGAACGTACGAACGAATGTAATGACTGTATGATTGAAGGTAAGAAACGTAAGAAACGTATGAATGAAGGAAAGAGTTTATGAACGAACGTGAATTTTAACAATGCACGGTATACGAATGAAAGCTAATGAATGAATGATGAAGATAACAATAATAATATTATCTATGTGTACGTATGTCGTGTGATCGCAGGTATGTAAGAACAGTTTTAATGAAAGAAAAGTATGTTTTATTATAAAACTAGAACTCACTCAACAACACTGACTTTTTATGTGTTTCCAGTTGGCAGGTAGTGTTGCTGAGAATGGCACGAGGCGGCTACTCAGCTCTTTTGGGATGGCATTTCTTTGTTGATATCTTTATAATATATAATGTTGAATGTATTTAGAAAACAAAGTGGTGTTTGTTGAGGATTCAAATAAATGGGATTACTTAAGGAATCCTCTAACCACTAAAAGTCACTGTTTATGACTCTTTGTAATTGACTAATGATGTATCGCTTTGCAAAAGCTTTTATGATGAAATGAGATGTCTCTTTCGAATGTTTCCGCTGAAATGTCTATTTAAAAATAGTTGTAAAATATATGTGTATGTGCAATGAAGGACCAACTGTGAGGTGCCCGGGAACGGGGCCTTACATAAGAATCTCTATAGGTAAGTCTTTGTGATGATTATGTCTTTGTGTTTCCCTTTAGAGTGTTTTTAGCTATTTTGCTAGAAATTGTTGTTTGCAAGCATTGTGGATACTTACTGGCAAAAAAATAATGTTTTTAGCATCTTTTGTTCTGATTTTTAGTTAGATTAGGTCTTTGGTAAGTTCGATGCTCTTATGCTTTAGCATTGCTCTTAGGTGGAATAGATGGCTTTTTCTTTTTGTTGTCTTTTTTAGTTGCATTTAATGGCTGTTATATGCTTAAATATTATGCCTTCTTCACGTTCCTCTTCTAAATGTAGAACGGGTAATTTGGGTTGTGTTGGTGAGTCTTCGTCTTCCTGTGCTAATAATAATAGTAAGCCATCCGTAAGGCAGCGTCGTTCACATAGGCTATCGCAACTTCTTGAATCTCTCTCGGGCGAAACATCTAATCCTAATACGCTGTCATCTCGAGCTTTATTGGGGCAACATGCGATATTATCCTCTGAGTATCTTGATTATGGCGATTGTGAGCATGTAGTATTGCGGAGCATTGTTTTGGTTTGATGAGAGAGTCATCTCTTACCCTTGACATCTTAGGCCTAAATATAATACATGTTATAAAGGTGGCGCGGTCAGTTTACCATTTCCCCTTGAACCTCCTGCTGCTACAAAGGAACTTTTTATAGATGCTCAAAAAAAACATACGTGCATACAACAACATGTTTTCTATGACTTCCTTCGGGGAAAATATAGATGAGACGATAAATCACAATCATGGCCCATATGTTTTCAAAGTATCTGGTCAGATTTCACATTGGTGGGGTTCCTTTTCTCCTTCACGTAACGAGAAGCCAAGATTCCTCCAAATGTACATATATGATACAGAGAGGGAGATTGGAAATAGGCTATGATTTTTCTCTACAGATACTGGCTCATGTCTTTCCTCGAATTTCGTATCCATAATCAGCGAAACCTTAAAGGCGTGCAATGAGTATGTGCGCCTTTTTAGGAGTGCGGTAGATTTGTGTAAAGAATCTGATATCTATTGTTTTAGTAATAAGCTTTATAGTGGGGTTAACCAAAGAATCTAGGGGCCCTTGCTCAAGGAACTCTAGGAGCTATTATTCGTGATAATGAGCCAAATGCTTCTTATTATGATATCATCATTCATAGTAAAGATGGTACTCCAAAGAGAGTAAGCAAGTTGCCTCCGTCATACAAGCCACTACAATATCCATTGCTTTTTCCTTTTGGTGACTAAGGGTGATCCCCTAATCTATGTTTGCATTCAAATATAGGTTCCAAAGACAAGAATCTGACTATTAATATGTACTATAGTTACCAAATTCATGATAGCCAAAATGTTTATGCATTACTATTAAAAGGTGGTCGCCTATTTCAACAATACCTGGTAGATGATTACATTAGCATTGAGCAATATCGATTAGACTATATTCTTGCAAATCAAAATGCTTTTCGTTCTGAATATCTTCGTGGTGTCCATGATGCCATCTCTAGAGGTGATACCCAGGGTCGTGAGGTTGGCAAGCGAATTGTACTGCCTTCGTCATTTACTAGCGGCCCTAGGTACATATATAAGCATTACGAAGATGCATTGGCTATTTGCAGAGTTCATTAGAACCCTTAATATTTTATAACATTCACTTGCAACTTGAAGTGGCCAGAGATTAGATGTCACCTTGATTCAATTGGTTATGCACGAGCAGAAGATAGGCCAGATTTAATTGCAAGAATTTTTCAATTGAAAGTTGAGGGGTTCATCAAGTTTTTGAGAACAGACAAAACCTTTGGAACAGTTACAGCAGGCAAGTCTTTTGCTTGCTATCTTATATTCAAATAAATTTTGGATCTTTCTAATAGTATCATCCGTTATTCTTTATATAGACCTCTATACCATTGAGTTTCATATGAGAGGTCTTCCTCATTGTCATACACTTCTGTGGGTGCTTCAATATACAAGATACGAGACGCGGCAGACATAGACAAATATGTCACAACGGAAATACCAGACCCGTCTATTGAGCCAGTTTTGTATAAAACTATCACTGATTGCATGATGCATGGCCCGTGTGGTCTTCCCAAAATGAATGCTCCATGTATGCGTGATGGAAAGTGTTCAAAATCATTTCCAAAGCCGTATGAAAACAACACTCGCTTTGATAAGGAAGGATATGTTCATTATAAAAGGTTAGCTAATGGAGAGTGTGTTATCAAAAGGGGTGTCCCGCTTGATAATGGATATGTTGTACCTTACAATAAGACTTTATGTAAGAGGTTTGATGCCCATATAAATGTAGAGTATTATGGGTGGAGCATGATGATAAAATATCATTTCAAAAATATTTCCAAAAGATCTTATCAAATCAAGTTTTCCATTGGTAAAGCGACAGCGCATCGACTAGCACTTAAGATCAGGCAGCGGTTTCTATTAACGAGATTCAAAACTTTGTCGATGGTAGGTTTATATCTCCGCATGAGGCAGCATGGAGAATTTTGAACTTTCTAATTCACAATAGAAATCCATCTGTGCAGCTTTTAGCGGTGCACTTAGACAACATGCAAAATGTTACGTTCACAGAGAATATGCAGTTGCAGAGCATAGTCAACAACCCTACATTCGGGAAGACCACATTGACAAAATGGTTTCGCAATAACCAAGCAGACCCAGTTGGTCGAGATCTTTCTTATATTGACTATGTGTCTAGGTATCGATGGGATCACTCTGGAAAAAGCTGGATACAAAGGTTATTAAATAGGAACTTGACCATTGGTAGACTCTTCTATATACATCCAACCTGCAATGAATTGTTTTACTTAAGGATGTTGTTATGTAACCAAAAGGGTTGTAGGTCTTATGCTGAGTTACGCACCTTATCTGGTGTTGAACATCTAACATATCGAGCAACTTGCGAGAGCCTAGGTCTTATTGGTGATGACAGAGAATGGTCAATGGCTTTTACGGAAGCTTCTAATTGGGCAACATCGTCTGAGCTTAGACATTTGTTTCCACATATGCTTTTGTTCTGTGATATTGCAAGACCATTTTCCGTATGGGAAGAACATTGGAAAAAAATATCGGATGACATATTGTTTAACTTGAATAACCTCACAAATCAAGATAATAAGCACATAACAGACACCGACCTGCAACAGTATGTATTATATGAACTAGAGTTGTTACTTAATTCAAGCACTCCATATGCAACACATTGTAATTATGGGTTGCCTATGCCATGTAGCACTATTCTTAGTTCACTGAGAGATCGATTGCTAACAGAAGAGAAATGCTATGATAGACCAGCTTTAACAGCACAACATGCTCGACTATGATTATTGTTAAACACTGAGCAACTTCAAGTGTACAATGAAGTGCTTGCTTCTAACGTGACAGGGTCTCAAACGCTTTTATTTGTATATGTTCATAGTGGTACTGGAAAGACATTCCTCTGGACAACAATTATTTTGGCGTTCCGATCTGTTGGAAAAATTGTTTTAGCAGTGGCAGCATCAGGCATTGCTTCACTTTTGTTACCTGCTGGTAGAACAACTCACTTGCGGTTTAAGATACCTTTAGAGTTAACAGAGCAGTCGCAATGCCACATTAAAAAAACACACAAATGTGTGAACTTCTAAAAGAGACATCACTTATAATTTCGGATGAAGCACCAATGAGTGACCGTCGATGTTTCGAGTCCCTTGACAGAACCCTGAGAGATGTATTAGAGCAAACATCAGAAGTGTTTGGTGGAAAATCTATTCTATTAGGTGGGGACTTTAGACAGACACTTATTGTTAAGAGTCAAGGCATCACGAGCTGAAATCATTGACTCAACACTTCTAAAGTCTTATCTGTGGCAATACTTTAAAGTGTCCAAGCTAAATTAAAATATGCGGTTGGCTTCTTCTATCGAAGGCGTTCCACAAATGGCTTCTTCTATCTGTGGCAACATTTTCCTCATGGTTGCTAGATGTTGGAGACGGTAAAATCGGGGTTCCAGATGCAAATGACCCGCACAATACAAGAACAATGAACATACCATCTGAATTTTTGATAAATCCAAAAGAAAATGGAAAAGGTGAATTAATACGCTCTATCTATGATGATAGAATTCTTAGTAATCCATCAGCGGAGAACCTTCCTAATAGAGCAATTGTATATCCAAAGAATGAAACAGCTGATGAAATCAATGATTCAATGATTCTACATTCAAAGAACAGATGCGACATAGACATTTTGTACCCTACAGAACAACTAAATCTACTGAATTTTAATGGGATCCCATCACATAGGCTTAACTTAAAGGTGAAAACTCCTATCATGCTGCTTCGTAACATAAACCTGGCCACAGGCCTATGCAATGGCACAAGACTCTTAGTTTCACAGCTATTACCTAGAATAATAGAGGCGCATGTAATAACTGGAACCTCAATTGGTCATCGCGTGTATATTCCTAGAATAAATTTCGTCCACAATAGCAAAGACCTGCCATTTACATTTACAAGACGTCAGTTCCCTATAAAAGTGCGCTATGCGATGACCATAAAAAAAAGTCAAGGACAACACTTAAAAAAATTAGAGTTTATCTACGATAGCCAATATTCACGCACGGGCATCTATACGTTGCGCTTTTTAGGGCAACCTGCCCGGATTCCCTACAGGTGCTTGTTGAACCAGCAGAAAATGATGTTGTTGGCACAACAAAAAAACATTGTCTTCACAGAATTTCTAAATGAAATTAACCACAAGGTCATTTCATAATCAAACAAAAATTATAAATAGTTTTTACGCCTAATGAAATGACCAATCAATAACCGTTGTACTTTAATAATATTTTAGAACGACCTCTTATTTTAGATATAGGTGATATGACTATTAGGGGGCGTTTGGTTCGTGGAATTTATTGGAATTAGAATTGGAATTGGAATTTGAATTGTAATTCAAAGGAATTGCATTTGGAATTCAATATTTTCCAAATGATTTGGAATTCAAAGGAATTGGAATCTATAAAGGGAATTTAAATTCCAAATGCATTTCCAGTGCCAATACATTATAAAGGAATTGGAATTTATCACCCGTTGCAAACCGCCACCACCTCAATGACCACCAATCATCGCCGGTACATACCACCGACCACCGCCGTCGTCACCGTCGACAATCGACCGCGACCACCAACCGCGCCCGTTTCCGAAAACCGACCGCCGCCGCCGATCGACCGCCACCAACCGATAACGCCCGTCGTCGAGACACGGTTCAGCAACGACGGTCGATGACAATCGACGATTAGGGGTGGCGGTGGTCGGCGTCGGTGGCGGTCGGTGGCGGTCGGTGGCGGTCGGTGACGGCGATTGGGATCGGCGGTGGTCGGGGTCGGGGTCGGGGTCGGCGGTCGGTGACGGCCGGTGGCGGCGGTCGGCGGCGGCGGTCGGTGACAGACGGTGGCGGTCGACGGACGACGACCGTGGTCAGTGATCGGGGGCGGGCAGTGGCGTCGGAGATCGGGGGCGTCACAGTCGGTTGGCGGTGGGCGAGGTGGTAGGCGGCGGTCGGCGGTTGGGGGCGGCGGGGGTTAGGGTTGGTGGGGGGCGTCGGCGGTCGGGGTCGTCGGTAGTGTCGGTCGGCGGTGAGCGGGGTGGTAGAGGGCGGTTAGTGGTGGAGGCAAGAGTTGGTGGAATTTGAAATCCTTCAATATTTGGAAGGATTTTGAAATCCTTTATTTGAAGGAATTTGAGGGAATTAATTCCAATTCCAATTCCAATTCCCTTTTCAACCAAACACGTGAAGAATGGAATTCCAATTCCAACGAAATTCTACCAACCAAACACAATGACCAGTGGAATTCAGATTCCAATTCCATTGAATTCCATTGAATTCCTGCATACCAAACACCCCTTAGATTTTTGAAGTCTGCTATTTAGGTACACTTTCGTTAGTCATTTGTCGTATATGTTATAGATGTTATTGCTTTTTATTGGTATTTGACATGTTCTGTTATGTGGATGCTCATTAAGTATCTATTAATTGATGGGATTCTCTAAAGTATCCATTGAGAAATTTTTACGACGTTGCTTTTAGCATATAATACACATAATTTTTATAGTATCATTTATGGAAAATAGAAAAGGATATCTCTATTAATAAACAAAATCTTTATATGTTCAGAGATTAGCATAAATGGATGTTATTGGTTAGTTCTTTTACTGCAGCTGTTAAAAAAATAATGCCTGCAATTTGGTTGTAATCATGATAGCTTTTTGTTTTGCTGGCCATGTATTAGCATGAATAATTGATTCACATACTATTCCTCTTTGACTTTAAAATTGTATCATTTCTAGGTACTTTAATACACTAACCATTTCTCTTTCACAATGAACAGAAAAAACACAATGGTTGCACATCGGTTGTTTCAGATTCAACCCAAAGGCGACCCCATACCGATAATCTTGCGCGTAATTAGAAAGTGGTTACCCTATCGAATGAAAAAAGACATAGCGTACCTCTTGATCGACCAACATGTTAGTAAATATACTTGCAACGAAACAAAAAAAATTCATTACTTCACTTATACCAATGTCTTACATATTATTATCACAAAACATAAATTTTAATGTCAAATTCACATATATCACATTCTGTATCGCCAAATTACCTTAGCTATACAAATATCTTTATAGTTCTTTGTTACATTCCACCGAACACCTAAATTAAATTTCCTTACTTTGAATGTATGGAGATGCCATACAAGCAAATGTGCACAACTTGGACTATGAGCACCTCAACGATAGGCTTGAAATTATGTCTTGCTACAGCTTTCATAATTACATATGCAGTCATACATCCAAAACAATGGCAATTGCTGATCATCCAGCAGTTATGATCTTGGACAGAATCGTAATCATAGATCAAGTAGCTATCCCAGAAATATTTCCGCAACATTACTTTGACTTACTCACCTATAAGCAGGTCACCAAGCGAGCTAACAATAAGAACATAGTATCAGGTACCATACTCTAATCCATATAACAAGATTGCTACAAACTGAGCACATAGTAATATATCATTCGAAATAGACTATGCAGGGAGATTGGATAACACCAGGCAGGTGACAACATCAGATTGAACAAAATTGTTACGGATGGAAATGACCGACATAAGGCAAGTTTCTAACCCCAACCATAGAATACATCATAAATCACATATAGTACCTTGATACATCATAACTCAATGTAGTGGGGAAAAGTAGAGGTCACCATCTGGGAAGAAATAATTCCACGATTTGACTGGAAAACAATGTCCCAAACAGATCCACCCATCATCGCAACAATAACAAGCACAAGAGTCACCACATTCATTGGTAAAACTAAAATACTAAAGACATTACACATGAAGTTCATACACATCACTAACAACATGTATCAAATCAATAGGAGATACACAATTGGCATTCACTAGAGCAACATTTATCTACTTCAACTTAGACACAAATATCACAAATAGTCTAAGATCCAGGTATACATGAACACTATCAAATACATATACTATTAAAAAATTGGCAAAAAAGAAAAATGTATACATTATAAAATATTTTTGCAGATTCCAAGAAAACCAAGGACAACTCCCAGAACCTGAACCACAACTCACAGTTCAACAACAAGATGTTCAAACAATAAGCACAATCTCTGAATTTAGCGACACAAAGTTCAACAGCAACAGGTAAAACATAAAATAATATGCTTACAGTAACTCAAATAGGTAAAAAACATTACCACCGCTCACCAAACATTAACTATAATACGCAACAAAAAAGTAACTTCAAGTGTAAAGCATCAATCACAAGTTTCGCAATGGGTAGACCTTGGTATCAACAAACATGCCACAATGTTTTCACAGGACACATCCAAAAAGAGGCAAATGGTCATGCGGACAGCACGATGATATTAACGAACCAAACCTAAGGTGAATACACATATAAGACATATATATGATTCCAAACACATAGATAATAATTCATACGGGGGAGGTATTGTGTAGGAATAACACTAAGTGATAAGACAGGCTCACATTCAGCAACATTATTTGATGCAACAATGAGTAGTATCCTGGGTATACCCTGCAGAGACATGGTAATCGAAAAAGGTTATAACAATGCATGTAGAATACAACCCAGGGTCCCACAACCTGAAAATCAATAGGGCCACAAAACCAACGCAAATACTACAGTTAACAGGTGCAACACCCCCCCCCCAACGGCCATCACCATAGACCAAAGCAAAAAATCGGTTGAAAATAGGGCAACAGGAACAAAGCGACAGCTCTTCCTACCACCGGGTAACATACATAATTTTATCCCTACTTTTGTGTCGTAACTATTCATATGACTTTTATCCATTTGGATAGATCAAGAACCTGTCAACTTTTCACTTTCCTTACTTTTTCATATTATATTTTTCATAAGCTTAGAACAAAAATAACTCTAGTGTTAGCATAAACACAAATCTAAAATCTTAGTTTATTTAATATTCCAGGACATAACTAACCATTCAACTGCAGGCATTAATGACACCAAAAGAATCCGATACCCTGATTACCAATCGACAGCAGACAAACCGCCAGCAGATGAAGAACCAAACATTCAAAATCTAGACTAAATGAAGCAGTGTTAGACTTTTAGATGATGGACTTAAAATGCATAATGGGAGCCCTCAGAACCTTTGTGAAGTATATTTTACATACAAGATCTAACCCATGGAAATCTTTTGAACATAAACTTTTGCTGCAGCAGGAAGTAAATCATTGACATATAGTCCTTACATGGGAAAATTTTGTAAATGTTAGTGCAACCAAAGTTGCTATTGTAAATGTTAATGCAACTAAATCATTACCATATAGCCCCTGGATAAGCACATTTTGCAAACGCTAAATGTTAAAATGCATTTACAAAAACAAAATACCATGGCATCATCTAGTTCTCTATATACTAGCATGATGTTAGCTACAGTACGGTTTATGCTTTAAAGTTTTGACCACCGCATTTTGTCTTTTTACATGTGAAACGTGTCATTGTATTTTACGTTCCACCGTTTTCTTCTGATGGTTTCTTCTACTTCGACCGGGAAGGGTGTAAAAAATGTAGAAATGGGGATATCTATGGTGGAGGTTTACGGCGATGGCGGTGTTATTCCCCTGTGAATGAGCCTTTTTAGGGCTTTTGAGGACTTCAGATGGTTTCTTCTACATTGACTAGGAATGGAAGGGTTAATGTTGCTTCAGCAGAAATGGCCGTTGTTGTGTTTCCGTTAACGGTGGCGATGACTTCCATGTCCAATGAGACATAGGTACTATTTCTTCCCTTATTCTCTTATTGATCTTTCATGTTCCTTGTTGCATGCCCTGCTCTGATGCCTTCTTAACCGAACACATAGCTAAAAATCATAGGTGAAATTGGAGTGTTTGGTGTCATAGTGTTTTGATCAAACAATACTCATGCGTATGATTACATGCATACGTACTTTCGAATTCATGTACACTTAGTTTTCATGCATGCAAGCATGCAAACAATAACAATACATTCATATATGCTTATGTAAAATGTATTCATGTACCATTCTTAAACTCATATATATATTTGTATATATATACATATATATATACATGCATGCGCACATAAATTCTATATATATATACATGCATGCAAACATGCATATGTAAAAATATATATACATGACATGCATATGACATAATAATGTAATTTACTAAATAATATTCATAAGGTGTTAGTCAAAATATAAAATTTTCCTTACGATATAAAATCATCTAACCTTATTCTTAGGGTTGTCACATTCTCCCCCCGTTAAAAGAATTTCGTCCCGAAATTTATTGGTGAGAATTTTCTAAAGTTGAGTGGAACTTGTCTTGATTATTAGCTTTGAACAGATGAGGATATTTCTTTTTGATCTCATCTTCCCGTTCCCATGTGTATTCCGGTCCTCTTTGCATTCCACTTAACTTTCACTATAGGAATTCTATTCTTTCTTAATCTTTTTACTTCCTTGTCTATAATAGCTACTGGTTCTTCCATAAAATGAAGTTTACTATCTATTCTGACTTCTTGAATTAGTACCTTTAAAGTCTCATCTGTTAGACATTTCTTGAGGTTGGATATAGGAAATGTGTTATGCACTTCATTTAATTCTTGAGGTAATTCCAACTTATATGCTACAGGACCAATCTTATCAATGATTTTAAATGGACCAACATACCTAGGGTTTAACTTACTTGGCTTTCCAAATCAGAAGATTCCTTTTGAGGGAGATACCTTTAGATAGACTCTGTCTCCAATTTGAAATTCCAATGATTTCCTTCGTTTGTCTGCGCAACTTTTCTGTCGATCACGATCTGCTTTCAATCTATTTTTAATCTCAGTGACCTTATCCATAGTTTCTTGGATTAATTCAGGACATGTAAGTTGTCTATCACCTATTTCATTCCAACATAAGGGTGATCTACACTTTCTTCCGTACAAAGCTTCAAATGGAGCTAACCCAATGCTAGAGTGATAATTGTTATTGTATAAAAATTCTATTAATGGTAAGTGGCTATCCCAATTTCTACCAAAATCTATAGCACAAGCTCTTAACATATCTTCTAGTGTTTGTATTGTCCTTTCGCTTTGTCCATCAGTTTGTGGATGATAGGCTGTACTTAAGTTCACTTGGGTTCCTAAGGCCTTTTGTAATGTTTGCCAAAATCTTAAGGTAAACCTACTATCTCTGTCTGATATAATGGATACAGGTATTCCATGTCTAGACATAATTTCTTTTAGGTAAATTCTTACTAGTCTTTCTATCTTATAATCTTCTCGTATGGGTAAGAAATGAGCTGACTTAGTTAATCTATCTACTATAACCCAAATTGTGTCGTACCCATTTTTGGTTCTTAGTTTGGTTACAAAGTCCATAGTAATCTGATCCCATTTCCATTCTGGAATCTCTGGTTGCTGCAGGTATCCTGAAGGTTTTTGATATTCAGCTTTTACTCTTGAACAAATATCACATTGTTCCACGAATTCTCCAACTGATCTTTTCATGCCTGGCCACCAGTATTGGCTTTTCAAATCCTTGTACATTTTATTATTTCCTGGATGTACAGAATATTTTGACTTATGTGCTTCTTGTAGGACAATTGTTCTAATCACGCTATTGTCAGGTACCCAAATTCTCCCGAATTCCATCTGTTTCTTCTTTCATATCTTTTAATTATCCCTTTAGTTTCAAAATATTCTCTTTTTGGGCTTCTCGGATTTGTTTTAACAAATCTGAATGTAATTCCATTCTCATAGCACATACTCATAATAGCTTAATCCTTTCTTTTCCACTTAGAGCATCAGCAACTACATTTGTTTTACTAGGGTGATACTTGATTTCACAGTCATAATCACTTAATAATTCTACCCATCTTCTCTGTCTCATATTTAACATCTTCTGATCAAAGATATGAATTTAAAAAACCTACACAAAATACGAAATACTAAGTAACAAACTAAAAATGAGACGAAATCTAAGCTAAACGACTCGAAAAACGAATAAATGTGCATAGAAAATCGATGTATTTTGCAATACATCAGTGATACTTGATTTCACAGTCATAATCACTTAATAATTCTACCATCTTCTCTGTCTCATATTTAACATCTTCTGATCAAAGATATGTTGCAGACTTTTATGATCCATATAAATTATACACTTAGTCCCATACAAGTAATGTCTCCAAATTTTTAGTACAAATACTACTGCTTCTAATTCTAGATCATGTGTGGTATAGTTCTTTTTACTGCCTCTAAGTTGTCTAGATGCATATGCTATTACTTTATCTTTTTGCATTAAAACACATCCAAAACCTTGACGTGATGCATCACAATATACTACAAAATTATCTGTCCCTTCTGGCAAAGCTAGTATAGGTGCACTACACAACTTATTCTTGAGAAGTTCAAAAGCTTCATTTTGTTTTTCTTCCCATACATACTTTCTATCTTTCTGGGTCAATTCTGTCAAAAGTTGAGCTATTCTTGAGAAATCCCCTATAAATCTCCTATAATATCCTGCTAAACCTAAGAATTATCGTACTTCAGTTGGGGTCTTTGGAATTTCCCACTTCTTGACCGCTTCAATCTTCGCTGGGTCAACTTGAATCTCATCTTGATTAACTATGTGTCCTAGGAATTGTACTTCTCTTTTCCAGAATTCATATTTTGAGAATTTTACATACAACTTTTCCTTTCGTAGTAATTCCAAAGTTAATCTTAGGTGTTGTTCATGGTCTTCCTTATTTTTAGAATAAATCAGAATGTCATCTATGAAGACTATAACAAATTTATCTAAATAGGGTTTGCATATTCTATTCATTAAATCCATAAACTCTGCTGGAGCATTGGTTAACCCGAATGGCATTACAAGAAATTCATAATGTCCGTATCTAGTCCTGAATGCAGTTTTTGATATATCTTCATCCTCTACTATTAACTGATGATATCCTGATCTTAAATCTATTTTAGAAAAATAACTAGATCCTTGTAATTGATCAAATAAATCATCAATCCTAGGGAGGGGATATCTATTCTTTATGGTAACTTAATTGAGTTCTCTATAATCAATACACATCCTAAAAGTTCCATCTTTCTTTTTGACAAACAGAACTGGTGCTCCCCAAGGTGATACACTAGGGCGTATAAATCCCTTATCCAACAATTCTTGTAATTGGTTCATTAATTCTTTCATTTCTGTTGGTGCTAAACGATATGGTGCTTTAACAATAAGGGTTGTTCCTAGTATTAGTTCTATTCTGAATTCTACCTAATGAGGGGGTGGTAATCCAGGTAATTTATCAGGAAAAACATCAGAATATTCATTAATAATAGGAACACTTTCTAAATTCCCTTTATCAAGCTTTGCATCAACTATATGAGCTAAGAAAGCTAAACATTTCTTATTTAAGCATTTTTGTGCTTTTTCGAAGGAAATCAATTTCATAATACCATTTGGTCTGTCACCGTATATACAGAGAGTTTTATTTTCCTTAATCAAAGGAATTTTTATCATTTTCTTATCACATATAATTTCAGCATGGTTTTACTTAACCAATCCATACCTACTACAATATCAAATCCTCCTAATTCAGTAGGAATCAGATCTATATCAAAACAATATTCATCTAAGTTCAAAATACAGTTAGGAATAATTTCACCAGCTTCGATTATTTTACCATCAGCTAATTCTATCACATATTTATATCTTAGTTTCTCAGAGGTTAAACTAAGTGATGGTCTAAAGGTATTTGAAATAAAGCTACGAGTTACTCCTGTATCACATAATACTGATACGTACTGGTTGTTGATAAGGAACGTACCCGTTACTACTTCTGGTTCATGACGAGCTTCTTCAGCTTGCATTACGAAAGCTCTTCCACGGGGGTTGTTTTGGTTAACTGGAGCCTTGCCTTTCTGTTGTGTACATTCATTACGAAAATGGTTTTTGTTTCCACACTGAAAGCAGATTGGTTTAGGGTTGGTGGCGTTCTTGCGATGTCGGGATATATGTCCTTTCTTCTTGCAATTATAACAAACCACTGTCATACAATTTCCTGAATGATATCTTTGGCAGATATTGCATCGTGGTTGCCCTTTAATTTTCTTTTTCTGTGCTGCTCCTGGGAAATTTTTTTGTGGAGGTTGGGTCATTTTTTTTGAGGGTTTTCTCCAAATTTCCTTCCTGCGTGGTTTTCATTCCACTTTCTTTTCTCTCCTATTTTTAAATTGCTTAATGATCCATTCCTAATCATTTCATCCGTTAAACTTCCTGACAGGATTACTGCTTCCTGAAAAGTTTTGGGCCTTGTGGGTTTTACTAATCCTCATATTTGTGGTACTAGTCCCCAAATATATCTTCCTATTCTTTTTTATTCAGGGGTTATTAGATGTGGTACTAACCTGGAAAGTTCATTGTACTTGTCGGTATATTCCCAATGTGCAGCTCCTTTCATTTCTAATGCCAAAAATTCAGCCTCTAATTTTTCTATTTCGTTATAAGGACAATATTTTTCTATCACTAGATTTCTAAAATCTTCCCAACTTATCTTATTCATAATATGCCTACCTTTCGTATGTACCTCCATTTTCTACCAGGATTGTGCCTCTCCTCTCAGTGAATGCGAAGCAAAGAGTGTCTTGTAATTATCGGCACAGTTACTAATTTCTAAGACTGCTTCCATTTCATCTAGCCAGCGTAGGGCTTGCACAGCTCCTCCTTTTCCATCAAATTCTCGGGGTCTGTAGGACATAAAGGTCTTGTAAGAACATCCTTTTGAGACTTCATTCAGGATGTCTTCCTCCTGTCGGTCTTTTGGATTAATATTTTCAGGCCTTTTCTGTGGGTGTGAGGTGGTTCCAAAGTTCAGATTTTGTTATAGTTAGGTTATCAGAGTAGGTAACGTAGCTTCTATTTGTTGGGCTACTATTTGAGAAATTCTGTCATTCTCATTTCTGTCATTATTCACAGGTGTTTCTTCCCCAAGTCAGGTTCTAGGTCGTCCCACTCGGACTGTTCTTCGTACAGGCTGAGTGTTTCTTTTTGGCGGCATGATTCACTATAATGAATTATAATATTAGTATCATAAATAGATATTCTAACACAAATTTATTTAGCACATAACATATAAACATTTAAACATAAAGATATATATATTTATATCATTAAGTTCTTATTTCTTTATTCTGACAAGTTAGACTATAGCTTTCTAGTTCTTGCGAATCCATTCCCGTATCTTTATGAAGATATTTTTCTTAGGTGTTTTGAGTTTCTTGACATCTTTCTAGATTCTCCAGATTCCTTGTTGTATTTTCTTGAGTTTCCTAAGGGTCCGCTGAGCTGTCTTTACTTGATCCTTATTCAGCTTTTGTCTTTTAATTATTTTACCTTCATTTTTAGAGGAATCAGAATTTTGTATTTTTATATCCTCAGCCTGCTTAGCTACAAATCTGTTTCCACGTCGTATCTTTTTCCTAGGGGTCTTAATTGTATATCCTCCAATGTGTACCGGTGCATGTCGAACATAAAAATTTGGCTTATTTTTAACTTCCAGTTGAGGGATTTCCGTAACTTGTTGGGGTTCTGGGTCAGGTGTTATTTCCTTAGAGTTGCTATGGTCTGAGCACTCCGAAGGATCAGTCTCATTATAGTAATTATCTGAATTCATAACTGCAAAAATTTCATTATAATTTTCACAAAATGGTTAGTCACATATTTTTATTAAGCATAAAATCATAGAATTTCACATAAAATCACACAAGTATATATATTTATTAAATACTTTGAGCTTATGGTTATAATCTAGGTATTTCATAGTACCTAATTCTTTATAACCAATGGCTCTGATACCAACCTGTCACATCCCGGCGGAAGCGTGAATTGATTTTGGGTGTGACTTGTTTGTTCAGAACACATTTGATTATAAGGAATTAAATTACAAACAACATTAACACATAAAACACATAACTTGATTATATAACATATGTTCGGATTACATCATTACATATAGGGTCAAAATTTGATATAATCCTTATTACAAATTTTATTTAACTAAAGCATCTTCAAATGCGATGGAAATGAGCGTCCACAACACTGCCATCGTAGATGTTGATAGTTAGATTTACACAAACCCTTCCAACGACTTCACCCCAGCCGTTGTGCACATCAAAAGAGAAATCAACATTGTCAGTCATTTTCACATGAAAAAGCATACTCAAAACAGTCAACATAAAGTTGGTGAGATCATAGGTTTATTTCCTGACAAAATATTTTATTGATGCACCAATTACAACCAAACCTGCTCACACACATAATTCATACTGTTATGAAATAATTCACAAAATCAGATAATATAACATCACAACACTCATTCTGTTGGTGTAGGAAATATTCAAGTAGCATCACAACACTCATTCTGTTGGTGCAAAATATTCTTCTAAGTAGCACTACCTATATTATCCAACGGTTCCTCATTTGAATTAATGGTTGTATCACAAATGACAGTACATCTCAAAATAGTTTCAAAATAATGCATCAACATAAACAGTATGTTTTATCCCCCAAAAACTTTACAAATACCAAAACGGGGCTATGAGTCTCACCTTTACTCCAAATGATAACCTATAAAAATAAATTTATAAGTTAGATAAAAGTTTCTTTAAAATTTTAGAACCTCAGACATAACCAATTCTTAAAATTTCAGCTGTAATATAGTTAGATAATATTACCATAAAATTCCCAGCTTTTATTTCATTACAAATAAATTGTTATGATTATCACAAATTCTCCATAAATCACCAAAAATAGCTAATTTTATCCAATAATTTCCAAAATTTTACAGAATATTATTTCAACAGTTTATATCATCACATAACTTTTCTGATGTCTAATTCATAATAGATTTCCTTCTGTAAATCTTATAATATTCCCAAAATTCATTAAAATATCTATATAACTCCAAAAATTATGAATTTTACACCATCTGTTGAATTTAATTTATAATGTCTTTATTGAATTTTTCACGATTTATGGTACTGACTAATTATTTCTTTTGATTTTTCCTTTACAGATCACTTAAAAATTCATTTTCCAATAATAAAAAGGAAATAAATTACAAAATAATTCGTGGAGCCTTGATATCTCAAGAGAGTCATTCTGTAATTTTTCTAGAATTTTCCCGAATTTATTTGTATTTTGAGTATTTTCTTCACTTTAAACAATTTGTATAAATTATTTTATTTATTATATTTTTACTAAATTTCACAGAGTGATATTTTAGTATCTTAAAAAAAATTCAATGTTTATTCCCACAATCGCTATTATTTAGTATTTTTACCTAATTTTCTTAATATTTCAAGATTTACTCTTATAAATCAAAATATCCTTTTGTCACAAGTTTTCTGAATTTTTAATATTTTATTACTGTGACTTGATGAGAATTATAATTTCAAGACATTTTAAGATTAGTTTTGGTGTATATGCACCAAAACTAATTATATATGTGTTTATAACACATGTGTAACCTTTGTTTTCAAGATATATTAAGGAGATTTAAAAACCTTGTGAATGATGTTGCTACTTTGTTTATGAAAATTGAGCCTTTTGAGATCCAAGGGAGAGCGGAAACTGGTAGTATTTAGTTATGGTGATGGTCGGATGTGGTGATGATGATGAATAATCAAGAAAAGTTGTGAAGGTGGTGGTGATGGTTACGGATGGTGATAGTGGTGATGGTTACGGATGGTGATAGTGGTGATGGTTATGAATGGTGATGGTGGTGACGGTTATGGATGGTGATGGTATTCGGATGAAGGGATGGTGTAAAGGTGGTGGTGGTCGTGGGTGGGTCACAACTGAGAGGGAGTTGGTGGTGGTTTACGGTTTGTAGTATGAAAGGTAGTCGATGGGAGTGTGGCTGCCTCCCTCAGCAGAGAGGTAATATAGAGGTGGTGTCTAGGTTCATAGGGTAGTGACTAGGCAATTTTGTAGCCTTGATTAGTTGGATTATAGGTGGCTAGGTGGCAAGTTCTTGGAGACCTTTTGGTGCTAGGTGTCGAACCAAGAGTGCATGAGTCACTAGTTTACTTAATGCTATCCTAATCATGTTTAGATGCTTAATCGAGTGAGTTGTTGGGTCATGATAAGGCTGGTGCAACCAAAACCACTTCACATAGTCATTTTAGTGCTACATTCAAGGGCTTCCGAAGCTAAGTATGAGATCTTCCGAGAGTCTAAAGAACAACAGCTGAAGATATCAACTGAAGTCAAGAGCTGAAGACAAAGTCTGAAAGCTTCCGAAGATAAAGTCTGATGAAAGAGCTGAAGACAAAGTCTGATGAAAGAGCTGAAGACAAAGTCTGATAAAAGAGCTGAAGACAAAGTCTGAGGACTTCCGAAGACAAAGTCTGAAGACTTCCGAAGACAAAGTCTGAAGAAAGAGCTGAAGACAAAGTCTGCTTCCGAAGACAAAGAAGACTCCAAGCCTCGGAAGAAGCAGTCTTCCGAAGTATAAGTGGCTTCGGAAGAAGTTAGTCTTCCGAAGCATTTTTATCCTTCGGAAGACATTGCTATGTCCAGTAGATATAAGTATGGTCCCTGACAGTCCGCTGCAGACCTCTGATACAGCATGGCATCTTCCTAAAGAGCCATGTTGTTGACCATACTTTATTCTACTGTTCACCTTTTTATGATAGTACATGTTACCAACTTTAGTTGGTGACAAAAGGTAAGTCAGGGACATGTCCTGACTACCAACTCTTAGGCAAAATGTCTAAGATACCTCACCTATAGTCTTGTAGTATAGATATTTAGTTAAAGGTTTCCAGCTGGTATCAAAGTATATCCGGCTGTAGGCAGTATATATATATATATATATATATATATCTTCTCCTTGTAACTTATCAAAAGGCGATTAGAGTCCAAGAGTCTTGTAATCCTTTGAGTTGAGAGGCAATATATAAAAGTACCTTGAAAATTTACATTCTGTGTTTATTTACTGCTTGTTACTTGTTATATTGTGATCAACTCTTCATAGACTCTTGCTGAGTGTTGATTCAAGGTGAGTTTGAGAGAAAAACCTTCTGTTGAGTGACCATAAAAACGATCCTGCAATTGGTATCAGAGCTCCAGGCTCTTGATTGTGAGATCTTACCATCCAAATCAAACTGTTTTTCACTCCTCACTACAAACCACTCACTCAAATGGCCGCTCTCTCCAAGGCTGATATGGAAACCGTACCATGACCAAGTCCCCACTGATCACCCTGAAGACTTTGACACATGGTGCACTAGAATGGAAGGCTTCATCAAGTGTCAAGACTCAAGGATGTGGGACTCCATTGTCAATGGTCCCTTTATACCAAGCACTACTTCTGCTACTGGTAATCGCATCATTCCAAAAGATGTTGATGATTACTCAGAAGAAGACAGGAAGATAATAGAGCTAGATCAAAGGGCTATGACTTCTCTCTAAACTGCTCTCCCCAATTCCATCTACAGAGGCTTCAAGAAGTGCAAGACAGCCAAAGATTTATGGGATGCATTGAAGCTTATGTATGAAGGATCCAAGGAAACCCAAGAGAACAAGAAGGATCTCTTGAAGGAGCAGTTTGAGAACTTTACTTTCAAGGCTGGTGAGACCTTGACTCAACAATACTTCAGGTATGTTGAGATAGTAGATACTCTGGTAGATATTGGAGTAGCTCTTGAGAATAGAGACATAGTTAGGAAGTTCATGTCTTCCCTTCCTAAACAATGGACACACTATTGTGTTGTAATCAAGAGAACTTCAAACCTTAAGACTCTTACTCTCACAGAGTTGTATGGTATCCTAAGTGCATTCCAGATGGAGATGAACATGCAGAACTCCTCTGGTCACTCCAATAACCAACTGAGTTCAGCCCTTCATGTGGTTGAAAGGGAAATCATAGAACCACAA
This sequence comes from Flaveria linearis, assembly GCA_024085815.1. NCBI lineage: Eukaryota > Viridiplantae > Streptophyta > Magnoliopsida > Asterales > Asteraceae > Flaveria > Flaveria linearis. Next base: position 39,446,978 of record CM044006.1, read on the forward strand.
CATCAGTTGCTGTGCTACCCTGACAACTCACATAATGGACCCTACATTACTCTACCTGAGACTCCAAAGTCTTAAAAGGTTCAACACAATTACTTTCAGGATAGTTGTGCCTTTGTCTCTAGAAGTGGACACTCTGGTGATTTTCAATATTGCTTTGATGATCTTGAGTGCTTCAGTCCAGGTGACGTGGAGTATGTGGACATTGTCCAACAGATGGCTCTTTTAACTTACAGAGCGAAGAAGTTCTTCAAGAGAACTGGAAGGCAATTCCCTCAAAACCCAGCCAACAGCAAGTTTGGTTTGATAAGAGCAACGCAAAGTGTTACAACTGCAACCAACTAGGTCACTTTGCTAGGGAATGCAAGGCTCCCAAGAACAACCCGGGAACCCCACAGGCCTCCACACATCCCACTGCTTCAAAGCATGAAGAGAAGTCAACTGAAACAGCTGCAGTAGCTCAACAAGTTGACTGGAGCTTCATGGTACAGGATGTGACTCCCGCTCAACCACTCATGGCCGGAACAGATGATGATCAGGTATATGAACATCTTTGTACTGCTGCCTGTATTGCTAAAGTTAAACTCTATAAGGATTACATTTGGAAATCAGATCTGGGGTTGAGTCTTTGAATGTGTTAAAATCTGATTTTAAAAGAGCTGAATCTGACTATCAAAAGAAAATTGAAGAGTTACAGAAAACTGTGTCTCTTTTAAAACATGAAAAGACCAACTATAAGACTCAAATTAAAGATCTGATATCCAAACTAGCTGAAGTTCAAGCCCAGTTGGTCACTACAGAGGCTCAGGCTAGGAAGCAAGCTATTGCTAAGCAAAACTTCCAAACTATTCTTGCATCATCCTCTCATTCCAAAATGTGTTATCAAAACAAAGAAGGGTTGGGAACCAATGAAATAGCTCCACCATACTCTTATGAGTCTATTAGACTGCCCAGATGTGGTACTGAAGAGCAAGAGGTTCCAACTGCTGACCCTTCTCCATTGGAACTAAAGAAGGAGGCAAAAAATAGTGGCCACCACAGGGGAGAAACAGGAGGATACACTCATCTTCACCTGTGAAGACCAAATCCTAACCACCAAGGCAAGAAGAAGCAGAGCTAAAGCTGCTAGAAGGACTGCCAAGAAGGTTGCAGAGTCCAAGCTTAAGATTGACCCTAAGCAAAAGGGTGTCTTCATTTCTGCCGGATTCCAAGTGGTAGGTACTTCTGATTCAGGAAAGGAGTGTAGTACCAGCACTCCTATCCTACCAAAGGATCAGAAGTTGAAAGGGAAAGTTGCTGATGAAGAGAAGAAATCCAAGAAACAGCAACCTGCAAGTTCCCAGAAGGCTAGCATTGCATGCATAATGTGTGGTTTGCACAACCACATGACTAAAGATTGTTACTACAATCCAGCAAGAACACATTATGCAAATAATGTTAGAAAAGGAGTCAGAGAAGGTTTCTCAGTTGGACCATTTCAAACGGTCCAAATGATGAAGAAGGGAAAGTTGGTCTCGGAAGCCAAGTTGCTTTCGGAAGGAAAGTACTTCCGAAGGGAAAATGGCTTTGGAAGCCAAAGCTTCTAAGGTTCGGAAGAACAAGAAGGCTCCCTTGAAACCATCTCAGAAGAAGACTACTTCGGAAGAAAAGGTGGTGAAGGCTTTTTTCGAAAAGAAAGAAGCTTCGGAAGAAGACCATGCTGCAAAAGCTTCAACAAGCTCATCCTCAAAGATCAACCAAGGGATGGATTGGAAGATCAAGGAAGATGCTGCAGCCCAAACCTCTTCTTCAACGACCTCTATTGAACCCCAATGCATATCTTTTGGTTCAATTATGTCACTATCTTTGGAAGAGCCCAAGACCAGCAAGGCTTGGGCTTCCAAACAAATCTAACTATCTCATCTTATGTGCAGGGACATGCATTTGACAAGAACAACAATGTCTGGATTGTAGATAGTGGATGCTCTAGGCACATGACAGGGAACAGATCTCTCCTTCAACAATTCCAGAACTATGATGGAGGGCCTGTCCAATTTGGAAGTGAGGCCGGAGGATATATTTCTGGCAGAGGAAGTATATCCAATGGCAGAATAAACATTGACAAAGTTCACTTTGTCAAACAGCTTGAACACAATCTTTAAGTGTTTCTCAATTCTGTGACCAGAAGCATCAGATGCTTTTCACAGAACATGAGTGCATTATCCTCAAACCAGGGATGACAATTCCTCCAGAATTGGTGCTTCTTAGATCTCCCAGAAAGGGGATATGTACAAGCTGAATATGAACAATGCTTCTCCTATGGGTGAAGTATCATGCTTTCTTTCCAAAGCTGATAGTGATGAGTCAACACTATGGCATAAACACATGTGTCATGTGAATTTTAAAACAATGAATAAATTGGCTAAAAATAACTTGATACATGGTTTGCCTAAAAAGGAATTTTTCTACAAAGATAATTGTGTTGCATGCCTGAAAGGGAAACAACACAAGTCATCTCATAAATCCAAATGTGTTAACTCTATCACTACTCCATTGCACTTATTGCACATGGATCTCTTCGGTCCCACAAGTATAATGAGCATTGGAAGGAAATCATACTGCCTTGTGATTGTTGATGATTTTACAAGATTTACAGGGGTATTCTTTTTAAGAAGTAAAGATGAAACTGCTGAAACGTTAAAATCTTTTATTCTTAAAATAGAAAATCAAATTGATCACAAGGTTAAGATTATTAGAAGTGATCAAGGGACTGAGTTTAAGAACTTTGTTCTTGACTCATTCTGTGACTCAAAAGGGATTGCCAGACAATATAGTGCTCCCAGAAATCCTCAACAAAACGTGTTGCTGAGAGGAGGAATAGGACACTTATTGAGGCTGCTCGGACCATGTTAGCTGATTCAAAGCTGCCTCTAACATTCTGGGCAGAGGCAGTCAGCACTGCATGCTACGTGCAAAACAGGGTTCTTGTAGTTAAGCCCAATGGAAAAACCCCTTATGAGTTATGGAACAAGAGGCCACCGTTCATTGGCTTTCTAAGGTCCTTTGGCTGCAGGTGTACCATACTTAACAAAGGACAACTTAGCAAAGTTTGCTGAGAAGTCGGATGATGTTATCTTTGTTGGATACTCTTCTAGCTCCAAAGCTTATAGAGTATACAACATCAAGAATCAACAATTTGAGGAGTCATCCAATATAATTGTTAATGAGCACACTCCTTGTGTTAGGGGGAATGGACCTGATTATATCTTTGATTTAGAATTGTTTCCAAACTATTCTAAACAATCTTGTGAGAATGTTTCAGCTGGAACAGGTGCTCAAGGTGATGCTGATGCTGATGCAGATCAACTATTTGAGCTTCCCAGACCTCTTCCAAATTCTCCAAGAGCTGAAAGGCAACAAGCTTCAACCATTCACAGATCTGATAGTGTAACTATCTCCAGAAATAGTGAAGCTTCAACAAGTGAATCACTTGATCAACCTCAAAGTTCTTCAGGTGATCCATTACAACACCAGGTTGAGGGAAGCAGTATTCTGAAGGAACAGGTAACTGTCAATACTACTTCACAACCAACCATTGATGATGTTTCTCAATCATTCAATCAGTCCTCATTGAATGACTTTGAAATAGCAGCTAGACAGAGTGATCCAGTTCCTGATCAGAATATGTCCAACTTGGACTTATCTCTACAATGGGAAGTGATTCCTCGCCTTAGGATTCACAACACTCATCCAACTGAGAACATCATAGGGAATGTCTCTAAGGGTGTGGAACAAGAGGGCAAACTCATCATGGGAATGTCTGCTTGTACTCGTGCTTTTTGTCTCAGATGGAACCCAAGAAGGTGGAAGATGCCTTAAAGGATAGTAGTTGGGTTGAATCGATGCAGGAGGAGCTGCTTCAATTTAGAAGACAAAAGATCTGGAATCTATGCCCACTACCATCTGGTCAAGTACCCATAGGCACTAAATGGGTGTTCAGAAACAAGAAAGTGATAGAGGCTTGATTATCAAGAACAAGGCAAGATTAGTAGTTCAAGGGTATACCCAAGAGGAAGGAATCGATTATACTGATGTCTTTGCACCTGTTGCAAGACTTGAGGCAGTTAGGATCTTCCTTGCTTATGCTGCATCCAAGAACTTCACAGTCTACCAACTTGATGTCAAGTGTGCATTTCTATATGGGGATATAGATAGGGAAATCTATGTATGTCAACCTCCAGGATTTGAAGACCCACAGCACCCCCACTATGTGTGCAAACTGGATAAAGCTCTATATGGGCTGCACCAAGCACCTAGGCTGTGGTATGAGACCTTGTCTTAGTTTCTCCTGAAGAATGGATACACTAGAGGTACCATTGACAAGACTCTCTTCATTAAGAAGTCTGGAGAAGACATTTTTCTTGTACAAGTCTATGTTGATGACATCATATTTGGTTCTTCAAATGACCAAATGTGCAAGGACTTTGAGAGCATTATGAAGCAGAAATTTGAGATGAGTTCCATAGGAAAAATGGACTTTTTCCTTGGAATTCAGGAGAAACAGATGAAGGAAGGGTTCTTCATAAGTCAATCTAAGTATGTCTCAGACATCTTAGATAGATTTGAAATGAAGGACTGTAAACCAGCAAAGACACCCATACCCAAAAACCATAATCTTTACCCTGACCTTGAGGGGGAGGATACTGATCAACATCAGTATAGAGCAATTATTGGTTCTCTGATGTATCTTACTGCTAGTAACCAGACATCATGTTTGCCACATGCATATGTGCAAGATATCAGGCTGCTCCCAAGGTGTCTCACCTGGCTGCTGTTAAGAGAATCCTCAGATACCTCAAAGGAGCACCTAAACTAGGACTCTGGTATCCAAGAAATAGTGATTTCAATCTCTATGGATACTCTGACAGTGACTATGGTGGCTGCAACATTGACAAGAAATCAACATCAGGAGGATGTCAATTTCTTGGTGGAAGGATTATCTCATGGCAATGCAAGAAACAATCCTGTGTCTCTACATCAACTGCTGAAGCTGAATACATTGCTGCTGCTAGCTGCTGTGCTCAACTGCTATGGATTCAAAATCAGATGTTAGACTATGGATTCAACTTCATGACTACTCCTATCCATATGACAACAATAGTGCTATCTCCATTACTGAGAATCCGGTGAAGCACTCCAAGACAAAGCATATTGATATCAGGTATCATTTCATTAGAGATATTTATGAGAAACATCTGATAAAGTTAATCAAAGTTGACTCAAATGAACAATATGCTGATTTGTTCACAAAGGCATTTGATGAACAAAGATTTAAGTATCTCATATCAGCTATTGGGATGATAAACATTGATTAACTACCTCTTTTGAAAAGCTTTTTAAATGTGTAATGTCTTGTGTCAATACAATTTAAGCCCTGTTACAAAAGATCTTTAAATTATTCCAAGTGTAAATTCCTTCCGAAGAGGAATTAACTCTCGAAAGATATTCTTGAATATCTTCCGAAGCCAAATTCCTCAATGGAAATTTTCTTCTCGGAAGAGTTTTTGGTCTCAGAAGAAGCGATTGATTTTACATCAGATCTACTTCCGAAGCTTATATAACTCTCCATTCGGAAAGACAATTTTTCCTTCGGAAGCAATGCCTTGCTTCGGAAGAGAAATTGCCTTCGGAAGACAATTACCTTCGGAAATGTTTTACATTCGGAAGTAAAGGTTTTACTATGTAACAGATATCTTTTGGGCCCCACTCTGTAAAAGGTAAAGATTTTGCTTATGGTGGTCAGATTATTAAAATTATCCCTTGCCGCCACTGTCATTTCTCCGCCGTAAACCACCATACCACCCACAGTAACCCCAAACAGTTACCCTATTACCGCCACTACCACAATTCATCCCCTTTAAATAATCCAGACTGATCAAATTCATCTTCTTTTACCAATTTACTACCCTAACTATTCCCTTCACTGTTAAACCTGCAATTTCACCCAAATTCAAGCTCACTTTCTCTGCAATGGCGCTAAACCCTTAGCACAACCAAGTCGCATTACTTGATTCGTCAAGAGATGCTGACTTTACCCAAATCATCACCTTTCTTGCTGAATCCACCTATCTCATGGTGCTAACTGTTAACCCCACCGTCTACTCCAACCACATGATTGAATTCCGGAGTAACGGTCAAGCTGATGTTCTTAATGGGGTTCGCGTCCTGAGAACACGTATTTGCGGACAGGAGTTGATCATCACCGAACAACTCATCAGGGAGCATCTCGAGCTTCATGATGATGGGGCTCCTACTGAGTTCCCCAAAGAAGACGTGGATAGCACCTACATCCTAATGGGATATGGTAGGGATGTGAGCAGGTCAACCGTTTACAAGTTTAACTTCTCTTACCATTAGAAGTTCCTGCTGCGCATTGTCCTACACTGCTTATCCAACAAATCAGGGGGATGGGATCAAATCCCATATGAACTGGGATGCCTAGTTCATGGGTTGGTGAGAGGTCTACGCTTCAACTACTCACAATTTGTGTTGACCAACCTAATCGGCAATCTGAGAAGGGATACATTCTTCATGTATCCCAGATTCATTCAACACATAATCAACTGTGAGCTGGAACCGAGCAAGCTTGTCTATGCAGCTGCTCTTACTGTTCCCCAAGTGAGACCTACAATCTTCAAAACATTGAAGAAGATATCCATCAACTTCACTGGAAGGTACACTCCATTACCTCCAGAGATGACTGAGCGCATAGCTCCTGGTGACATCCATGTTATCCCCACAGGTGATGAACCCACACCAGCAACCTCCACCACAATGCCAACAACACCTTCTCTACCCATCAGAATCACTTACAAGAGACGCCCCAAACGAACCCTTGTTCAATCTACTCTGATTGAATAAGCTCCTACAGTTCAAACCAAAAGGGCTAGAGTGGAATCATGGGCTCCCACTCAGTCCGAGGTCATACCTTCCTTCACCATTGACCTCAATGTGGGTTTTGAGCCTCCTCAGTCTCAAACCCAAGAGCCCGAACCCCAAGCCTTAAGCCCACAGGGTGAGTCTTTACACTCCCCTGTGCAGCCTTCAAGGGACAGCCCCACCATAGGCTCAATGCCTGTAGACATTGATCTAGGTCCCGGGTCAGTAGGTTTAACCTCCTTATCTTTCACTAACCTTTTACTCCGCACTGATGAAGAGATTACATCTCTCCATGGCCATGAAGTTGATCTACAACACCCTCTGAAAGATCAACTGAGCCAAGAGAGATTCCTTGTCTCTAGCACCCATCAGCAGCCAATTACTGAGGTGAGTCCCACTGATGTGGAGGGGACTCATATAGTCTCAGCTGCCACTACTCAAAGTCTCTCATTGAGCTCTCAGGACAGTGGTAACATCATTAGGACTGAGTCTACGGCAACTTTGCCCATTGATATCTCTGAAAGAGATGACTTTGAGCAAAGGTATCCAGGGTGCCAAGAAGCCATATCTGGTGGTGAGACTGAGCATACTAGGTATGTTATCTCATCTCCCCGTGACTCTTCGCATGAAGATGAGGGAAGTATGCAACTCACACTTCAGTACTTGCTTTCTAAGGTCTCCAACCTGAAATCACAGGTGAGGATCTTAGAATCAAGGACTGCCACTCAGCAACTTGAGATTAACAATCTCAAGGCTAAACTAGCTGAGAAACAGACGGAGAGGTCTGTTAGGCATGTACCTATTCAAGTCTCATTGACTTCTTCCTCTAGCTCATCTAGCTCTCAAGATGATGCTACCAAAAAGGGGGAGAAAGTTTAGAGACAAACATCTAAGGAACCACAGACCCAATCCTTTACTTCCCAACTCATCACACTACCTGAGTCATCTCAATCATTTCTAGAGATTGACTCAAAGATGCTCCATGATCTCTACAGACTTTTCACAAAGTTTGTATTGAGATCCTCCTTAGAACAGTCCAGCCTTGACACCACACTTATTTGGGGCTGGGGAGCTTCAAAGACTGACTGCACCTTCTACCACTGTGAAAGAAGTTGGTCAACCTAAGGTCCACATGGAACCTGAGATTAACTTCGAAGGGGAAATGGGGACTGATGGCCTAGCAACTAAAACAGATGGGACAGAACTTGCAGCAGCCTCTTCTTCCGAAGCTCAGGCTGAAACTTCCGAAGCTGACATTGAAGCCTTGGAAGAACAAGACAAGTCTTCCGAAGCTGAGATAAAAGCTGCGGAAGGTTTGTTCCAAATGTCCGAGGAACTGACCATCACAGATGTTATTGCTAAAATAGCATCTGAGGTGAGCAGGGAGGACATTTCTGATATACCTCCATCCCAAACACCAGTTGAACCTCTCTCTCAATCTGAACCCTCTATCCAAGAACCACCACAGTCAAGCTCTGCCAAAGACAAAGGCAAAAGGAAATTGACTGCGGAAGAGCTTCAGGAAGAGGAAAGAATTGAAAAGCTCAAGAAGAAAGGAAGGTTTCCTGCTGAGAAGTTGCTAGCTGCAAGCTCTAAGGCAGCTGCAGCTAATCAGGAGGAAATCAACAATAAGAGAAGGACAGTACTCATTGACCAGCTCATCAGCTTAGGAGTTGCTAATGAGGAAGTACTCCTGTGCCACTAGAGGAGTTGGTGACTTTGGAGAGGTCAACCAGGCTAAGGCAAGAAGAAGAAGCCAGGTTAGCCTTGGAGAAGGAAGAAAAGGAACAAAGGGAAGCAGCCCTGCAGCTGAGAGAGGCTAGGATTAAATTCCTACTCTCAAGAGGTTTTAGTCTTCCGAAACTGTCTCCACATGATGATGACATGATCTTGCTGCTCCACAACAAAGAGCAGGATCAAATGGAGAAGGAAAGGAAGAAAGCTGCCAGGGAGAAGATGAAGGAGAGGAAGCGGAGGGAGGAAGAAAAAGGGGTCACTGCCACCAAGAAGTCAAATGACAAAGCCTGGATGAAAGACTATCTCCGGGCTCATGGCTTCTCTGGTAGGTAGGTGGGACCTATGTCCGAAAGGACACTCCAGCGGATTGTCAGTGAAATAAAAGCTGACATCCGTATGGGGAAAAGGAAGGAGATGTACAGGAGGGGACAGAGAATAGTCTTCACCCCAGCCACTCAACCACAACCAACTACTAAACCACAACCCACACCAGAAGAACCAATCCCATTTCCCATCAAAACCGAACCCACTGATGAAACCTTCACCCTTGAACCCACAACTCTACCCAAACCTACCACATCACCTCAACCACCTAAACTTCCCATCCTAAAACCCAAAACACAACCCAAAACCACTAAACCTAAACCTACCTAACAAAACCAAGACCATCCCCTCAGCCTTCTCAACATCTCTCCTTTGAGGAGATAAAGGAGTTCAAGACTAGGCTCATCAACTGCATCACTGTGAGCATCATCTCCTGTGAGGGAGACCTTATCAACATCACCTATGTTGATAACTCTTCAAGCTCCCTCACTCTAGGCCAATTTCTTGAGTTGCCTAGAGATACCTTGGGCCAGGCTGCAAGACTTCTTGGTCTCAACTCTGATACCCTCAATGCTGAAGAGAAGAGACTAAGAAGGAAACTGGTGACTCTACTGGATACAAGGAAAGAGGACAGGATTTCTAGTCAATCTCCTGGACCTAGGAAAGCTATAATCCAGTGGAGGTTCGATGAACCTTCTCACAACTTTGTTGTGGAAAGGGAGAATGGTGAAACCAACAGGCTTAATGCCACTTCTCTATTGCATCTCAGCAGATTTGACATTGCTGAGCTTGCAGAGAAGCCATTCTCCAATCCCTCCAACTCTGAGACTGCTGCACACATCAGAAATCATATCCGCGGTCTCCACTTGGCTGAACTGAATACAAGAGCCAAGATTGAAGAAGAGTTGAAGTTGAAAAGATCGGAAGACAAGGAAAGACCAACCACCAAAGGCACAGCCTTTCTACAGATGGTGGAAGCTCCGGAATTGGAACCAATAGTTAGATGGGAATATGACTATAGTTCCCATTAACTAACTCTTTTCAGAGGGCCACAACAAAGGGTACACATAATCCAAGGTGACAGAGTGGAGGTTCTGTCTACCAAGGATTTATAGAAACTCCTCAGCACCACATCAAGAAAGAATGAAGACACTGATAAACACTTGCTTTCAATGGTACTGAGAGTTTTAAGAAGAAGAGGGAAGTGAAATTTTGGTAGCATCAGCCTAGGGGGAGTTTGTTGGGTCATGATAAGGCTGGTGCAACCAAAACCACTTCACATAGTCATTTTGGTGCTACATTCAAGGGCTTCTGAAGCTAAGTATGAGATCTTCCGAGAGTCTAAAGAACAACAGCTGAAGATATCAACTGAAGTCAAGAGCTGAAGACAAAGTCTGAAAGCTTCCGAAGACAAAGTCTGATGAAAGAGCTGAAGACAAAGTCTGATGAAAGAGCTGAAGACAAAGTCTGATGAAAGAGCTGAAGACAAAGTCTGAAGACTTCCGAAGACAAAGTCTGAAGACTTCCGAAGACAAAGTCTGAAGAAAGAGCTGAAGACAAAGTCTGCTTCCGAAGACAAAGAAGACTCCAAGCCTCGGAAGAAGCAGTCTTCCGAAGTATAAGTGGCTTCGGAAGAAGTTAGTCTTCCGAAGCATTTTTATCCTTCGGAAGACATTGCTATGTCCAGTAGATATAAGTATGGTCCCTGACAGTCCGCTGCAGACCTCTGATACAGCATGGCATCTTCCTAAAGAGCCATGTTGTTGACCATACTTTATTCTACTGTTCACCTTTTTATGATAGTACATGTTATCAACTTTAGTTGGTGACAAAAGGTAAGTCAGGGACATGTCCTGACTACCAACTCTTAGGCAAAATGTCTAAGATACCTCACCTATAGTCTTGTAGTATAGATATTTGGTTAGAGGTTTCCAGCTGGTATCAAAGTATATCCGGCTGTAGGTAGTATTATATATATCTTCTCCTTGTAACTCATCAAAAGGCGATTAGAGTCCAAGAGTCTTGTAATCCTTTGAGTTGAGAGGTAATATATAAAAGTACCTTGAAAATTTACATTCTGTGTTTATTTACTGCTTGTTACTTGTTATATTGTGATCAACTCTTCATAGACTCTTGCTGAGTGTTGATTCAAGGTGAGTTTGAGAGAAAAACCTTCTGTTGAGTGACCATCAAAACGATCCTGCAGAGTTTGTTAGCTTGATGATCCGAGTTTGATACTTAAGTTGATGTTTTGAGTTTTTAAGGTTTCCTTAGTTTTATCTTACGTTTGATGTTTCATTATATTGTGATATTGTTTCTTATTTCTTTGGATGTAAGTTTTGGTGTCATAGCATTTTGATCAAACAATACTCATGCGTATGATTACATGCATACGTACTTTCGAATTCATGTACACTTAGTTTTCATGCATGCAAGCATGCAAAAAATAACAATATATTCATATATGCTTATGTAAAATGTATTCATCTACCATTCTTAAACTCATATATATATATATATATTTGATAATGGTTATTATATATATATATACATGCATGCGCACGTAAATTCTATATATATATATATATACATGCATGCAAACATGCATATGTAAAAATATATATACATGACATGCATATGACATAATAATGTAATTTACTAAATAATATTCATAATGTGTTAGTCGAAATATAAAATTTTCCTTAGGATATAAAATCATCTAACCTTATTCTTAGGGTTGTCATACTGATTGAGGTCATATTGGTCATGAACTAATTGCTTTAAACTTAATAGCATGACACCTACTTCACTAAAGTAAGATACAAGTGTACTTTTGTATATAAAGAAGGACATTGAAGGATTAAAAGTTGTTTTTGCTACAACTTGAGGAACAAAAAGATTGATAAACCATATGGAACCTCAATTCAAGTCTTTGATACTTTTAGTCAAGATGTTTTTATATATGGTATTCTTTATGTAACACACTACAACTAATTAGTTTGATGTTGTTGATTTTTGGAACATTCAATCGCACTTGAACTACACAAGAACACCGTAATGTTGTTATTCTGTTTTGAGTATTTCAATTTGATTCACCAATTGAATAGAGGCGTTAAATTTCCTGACTGGTCTTACAAGATTACCTAGAGGCTTTAAATATCATGACTGGTTTTGCAGGATATCGTGTCAATAATACTACTTTCTTGCTTTGGTATATAAATTTTTAAATGACATGAGTATTGTTCATGATGTTAACAGGTAGTCAGCGAAGATGGGCATTGAGGGCACTTATACCATTGTTGCACATTGCTTTGTTGGTTAGTTTAGCTATATAATCATGTATGGTATATTGTGATATCAATGAAATGCCAATATTTTAAATGTGTTTTAGCAATTTTGTGTTTTGGTAGTAAGCACTACATTACATTATAACTACAATATTGCATGTTAAACAGGTGAAAGTATGGCACCCTCAAGTCCATTAAATCATTCAGTTTTGCTTATTGGTATCACCTGGAATGAACTTGGTAAGTCTTTCTTATTCAATTTCTTTTTTTTTCTTTTCATTAGAATGTACAAAACCAGTTATAAAGTGTGATAAAAAAAAGATAGCAAATTGATGTTCTTTGTGGGTTTTGTGCAAAATTGGTGATTTATGAGAATATAAGGTATCTAAGACGTGTTGGAACCCATAATTGGTTAGGATATAGTCAAATTCAAGAATAGGCTACGTATCTATGCTGAGAAACTCTGATATTATTTTCATACATAAAAGTATATGTAATTGTAATTAAGAATAAGAATTGTATGAATCCAGGATATAACTTTAACAGTTGCACTTGATTATGCATCTTAAATTGCTATGTTTTGGCGAGCTTTGTTTACTCTTTTCACTTAGCATTGTCCCTCTGTTCAAAACGTTCAGTTTCCTAGCGTTGTCCCTCTATTCAAAACGTTCAGTTTCCCTCATGCACGCTGCACGTCCTGGACTTCCTCTCTTACCCATACTAATATGCTTTCTTTTCGTGTTTAGCTCTTTCTTCGTATATCGTTCCATTCAAGGGCTGGTGCCTTTTGTTTTCTTTGTATGGATGCTATTACTAACCATTTTTTTTGTAAATGCTCAATAAGTAATGTGTATCTTGTTTTAGATGACGCTCTCAATCCTGTAAGTATCTTACGAATCTCTTTGACATAATTTGTGTAGACAAATGCAAGTTCTATTGTCTAGGCTTCGGTAAACAGTTTTGTAACGCTTTGTTGTTTGTCGATCAAGATAGTTGTTTTGCTTTTGGTCGTTTGTATGAGCAATCTTGAATATTTCTATTTATTATGCAAGAAAACATGATGCAAGTGACTCACCGCAACGCGCGGGAGATATTCTAGTTTATATAAACAGAGAATGAAAAAGAAGATCTTATCTATATGATTAATTTCTCTTGTATTTCGAATTAAATATTCATTTTCATCACTTATTTTAACTTATTGTGTTTATCAATAATTTTATTTTAAAAAGTGTAACGAGTTTTTAAAACCTCATCTATAAGAAAATTTCTGTCTATATAAAGTTTGATAATATTATAATACCCTTATCATTTTTAGTAATCTATCGGTAAAAATCATGCTTTTCTTGTGTGTAACGAAAAAGAAATTTTGATACCTTATTTCGAATTTTAGTACTGCCATGATACCTTTGCCAATTCATCCAATTTTTTACACTTTTTAAAGACTTTGAGATATATAATATTATAAAAAAGATTTTGAGGCGTCTATATCAAATGAGAAACTGTATCGTTATAAAACTTTAGTAACTCACATCAACCATTTAAAAAAGTAACTATTTTTTCATTTTTTTTCTTAAAAGGCTATCCAGGTATATAACTTTGAGAGTTCATAGAATTTAAAATTATCTTTATGATTTTAGTTTTTAATAGTTTGTTTGTTTTTTCACCTGATTGCATGTATTTTCAATCGATTACACTTATAAGTGTCAATTCATCATTATAAAATAGATTCATAAGAATTTTTAAAACCTCTTTGCTAGTAGATTGAAAAAAATGAAGCAATCCATATAAACATTTAAAAGAACATAAACCGTGTATGCTTGTAGATTGTGAACCAAAATGATTGAACTAGATAACGAGCATGGAGTTCACAAATTAAGATGTTGTATCAATTTACTCATTTAATATATTAAATTACGAATCAAGTGATAGTATTTGTCTCTGATAATCAAACGCGTCTAATGTCTTTTGGTTCTGTCAATTTTCTTGTGTGATCCTTCCTTAAGTTCCTCAAGTTTATGATAACCTTTAATTCATGGACCAGTGAGAGTTTTTGTGTGATTCCAAATACATATGAATGGGCTGTACACGGTTTGAGTTTTTGTGTAACAATATATGTATACTTTATTTCAAATACTTATAGTTCTCAATCAACATATGTGTAACAAAAATATTTTTATTAAATGTTATGGTTTATATATCTTTTAAAGACTTTGTTTTAATCATATTTCTTATTTTTAAATAAGAAAATATCACAGAATAATAACCAAATTTTAAAAATATTTTAATTAGGTCACCATGCATATTTTATTCAAACTGAATCATTAAACCATCAAATCGAGTAATCATTAGATTTTTTGAGTAAAAAATAAACGGAGAAGAAGATTTGACGATCGGGAATTTAAATATATGTAATTATATTAAAACATTAAAAAAACATATAATTGTATTAAAAAATAAAAAAACCTAAAAATTACATTATCACTCCAGATCAACATAAAAAAGAAAAATATAATTTCTAACTGAAACAAAAAAAAAAATGCTAATAATATTTTAAAATCTTTAGTTTAAATAAAATATAAAAATTAAATAACTGAATTGAAGCACTTTTAAAATTTAATAACCTAATTAAAACATTTTTTATATTTAGTTATTAATCTTTAAAGTACCCATTTTAAATACGTGAATTCTTTTGTTTTATGCATCTATGTAATGATATATGCAAGCTTATCCTATATATGGATAATTTAATTATTTACTTATCTTCCTACTCTAATAAAAGTGTATCTGGAATGACACCTCTCAACACTACAATCACTCTCATCAAAATTTTCCCGCCTCTCTCTCCTATTAAATAATTACCTTAATTACTAATAATAATATTTAACACTTTTTTGATTTAATAAATTAATAAAGAGATCTATTTATTAATATTATTTCTAAATAAATAATTTTTTTATAAAATAATAATTTATTTAAAGCATAAGACTTTTTTAAAAATACGAAATATTTAAAATTGGTATTTTTAAAAAGTTATTTTTTTTAAACCAAAAATAATTAAATTTAAGAGTTATAATAAGAAAAAATTTAAAAATGACAATTTTATACGGTTTGTTTTAGAACAAAACGTTTTTTTTTTTTTGAAAAAAAATAAAGTTTTAAAAAGTTGATATCACTATTTATAACTTACAGTCATTTCTAATACATAATTTCAGTGATATCATATCTTAAAATATTATTTATAATTAATAAATTTTGTTATATTAATTTTTTATTTATTCAACCCGTGTAACACACGGGTTACTATAGCTAGTATAAATATATACTAATCTTCCTATTCTAATAAAAAGGTATCTGAGATGACACGTGTCAACACCACAGTCATTCTCACCAAAATTTTCCCGCCTATCTCTCCTATTAAATAATTACCTTAACTACTAATAATACTATTTAACACTTTTTAGATTTAATAAATTAATAAAGAGATCTATTTATTAATGTTATTTCTAAATAAACAATTTTTTTATAAAATAATAAATTTATTTAAAGCATAAGACTTTTTTTAAAAATATGAAATATTTAAAATTGGTATTTTAAAAAGTTATTTTTTTTAACCAAAAATAATTAAATTTAAGAGTTATAATAAGAAATTTTTAAAAATGATATTTTTATACGGTTTGTTTTAGAACAAAATATTTATTTATTTTTTTTGAAAAAAAATAAAGTTTTAAAAAGTTAATATCACTATTTTATAACTTACAGTCATTTCTAATACATAATTTCAGTGATATTATATCTTAAAATATTATTTTATAATTAATAAAATTTATAATATTAATTTTTTATTTATTCAACCCGTGTAACACACGGGTTACTATAGCTAGTCTATTCTAATAAATGATTACATGTGAAGACACATGTCATCACTAGTTTTCACCTCACAAAAACTTTCCCGCCTAAACTTCTTTAACAAATTTTCCACAAATAATGCGATATTTCTTATTTAAAGTTTTTATTTTATTTTAACTTTTTTTGAACAACAAGTGTGTAGTTTTTATTATTTTAACTACCTCAAACACCACCAATCATTTTAGAGATTTTGAATCTATGATATTAATCATCTCAAACCTTATTTAACCCTTTAAACTTTATAATCATTAATCCTTATTTTATATAATCGATTTAAATAAAAAAGATAGAGTTTTAATATGTTTGTTTACATATTTGAATTATATATTTATAATTTTAAACCCGTGTAATGCACGGGCTAATAACCTAGTAAGATATAAAATAAACCAGTTATATGTATGTAAATTAGGTTTTCCTTTCCGCGCAACATGATGAGAGTTTGGTCGTTTTCTTCTCCGCATTATGCATCGTGATTTTGGCGTTATCTTTTTTTTTTTCAAATTTATATTGGAACGTTAAATTAAAACTAAACATAACCGCATATCCCTTTATTTTAGAAAAGTTAATGAACAAAGTTATTCCTTTCGCTACATTACCGGATTTTGGTAGTTTGTTCCCACGGTACACGGTTTGAGTTGGGCTGTTATCATCTAGGCCCATCGAAAATTATGAAAATGAATACCAAAACAACTTCCAATAATACCAACTTCGGCAAAAAAAATTCGCTCACACTCCGCTCAATTCGTGTACCACAAAGTTAACTCGACTCGCTATAGTCTACGATATCAAATTCTACTTGTGGTATAAAGTTAATAGAGAATATATATTTCAAACTAAAAGTTCTTAAAATTCTTAAACTAACAAATACTTGTATTAAAGAGTATTGGTTCAAAAGAGAAACTTAAGCGGTGAAAATATTAATGATGAAAACAGCTTAACTTCAGTCAAGCATATTGAATATAAACTTTAGAAAGAATGATATTTAATATGAACAAGTTGTGTTTCTCCAAGGATCTTTTCTAATCTCTCACTAATTCAACAAACATTAAACATGGTGCGGAAACCCATGGTTAATGTGTATGATTTCAGTGTATGTGTGTGTGTTTGTGTGTGTTGTGTGTGTTAGAATGCACAAGAAAATTAAAAATGCTTGTTTGATTGATAATCGTTCAAAAACTTACAAAGGATTAGGGTAGAGTGCTATTTATAGCCTATACACAAAAGCTATATACAATTACTATTCTATCCTTATGTAAATGAAAATTACATAAAAAATAATCCTAAGTGACTAAGTCATCCGCTGTGGAATTCAGTCATCCGCTGTGGAGAAGTTCATCCGCTGTGATGGACTTGTTCATCCGCTGTGATGGACTTGTTCATCCGCTGTGATGGACTTGTTCATCCGCTGTGGGAACAGTTCATCAGCTGTGGCCATCCGCTGTGAACTTGTTCATCCACTGTGGATGTTGTTAAACCGCTATGAACACTTGATTCATGACCTATGAAGCTTGTTCATCCGCTGTGAAGTTTCTTCATCCGCTGTGGGATAGATACTTCATCCGCTGTAGAATCTTCATCCGCATTGGACTTCCTTCATCCGTATTGATTGACTTATGCAAAAATTCTTTATCTACAAATCTGAAAAAGAAATTTACATAAATATTAGTGATTGTTATAGATGTTAATGATGTTAACATGTTTCTAATGTATGAATTGTATGTTGAAACACATTTGGATGATTGTTTTGATAATGGCAAGCATTATACTTTCTTGCATTTATTCTTAACGCACTTTGTTGAGTCCAACAGTACTCCCCCTAAGTATAATGTTGCTATAGATTTGATGATTGTTTTGTTTGTTAATTATCTGTGTGTGTTGATTTTGTTTTTGTTTGATATAAGGAGTCCAACAGTACTCCCCCTAAACATTATGTACATTTTGTTTTCTGTTTTGTGTTACTAATGTTGATGTGTGTGTTACTTTTGGTTGTTATGCATGATTGATTGTTTGTTATGAATGATTGACTATTCTTATGTATATTGATTGATTACAAGTGTATCACTTGTCTGTGTATGCATATAAAGAGAAGTCTCCATCTTTAGGATACCACAAACCAAGTGCTGGTTTGCCTTTCAAGTATCTAAAGATTCTCTTTACAGTATTAATGTGTGATTCTTTTAGATCTGCTTGATATCTAGCACACACGCATAATGCATACATGATATCTGGTCTACTTGTTGTAAGGTACATCAGAGAACCTATCATTGATCTATAGAGTTTCTGATCAACTGATGTGCCTTCTGGATCTGGTCCAAACTTCAGTCCAGTTGCAAATGGTGTTTGCTTGACTTGCAGTCTGCCATGTTATATTCCTTGAGAATCTGATGGACCTACTTGTCTTGGTTGATAAAAATTCCATCTTGTGATTAATGAACTTGTAGTCCAAGAAAGAAGGTAAGTTCTCCTATTAAACTCATCTGGAATTTAGATTGCATAAGAGTTTCAAACTGTTTGCAGAGTTGTGTGTTTATGGAGCCAAAGATGATGTCATCCACATAGACTTAAACCACTAACAAGTCTTGTCCTTTATTCTTTAAGAACAATGTCTGATCTATTTCCCTCAGGTATACCTATTCTATAGTAGAAACTTTGATAAAGTCTCATACCACTTCCTAAGTGCTTGATGAAGACCATATAGAGCCTTATCCAACTTGTAGACTCTATAAGGGAATTCTGGATCTTCAAACCCTGGTGGTTGAGCAACATATACTTCTTCATCCATCTTTCCGTAAAGAAATACACATTTTACATCCATTTGAAAGATAATGAAGTTTTTAGATGAGGCATATGCAAGAAACACTCGAATGGATTCTAGCCTGGCTACTGGAGCAAAGACATTATCATAGTCAATGCCTTCCTCCTGAGTATATCCTTGGGCAATAAGTCGTGCTTTGTTTCTAATGACAATCCCTCTATCATCTGCTTTGTTTCTAAAAAGCCATCTGGTGCCTATGGAATATTGACCTTCAGGTAGATCAACTAGTTTCCATACCTCTTGCTTTCTGAATTGTTGTAGTTCTTCCTGCATTGCTTCTATCCAACTGTTGTCTTTAAGTGCTTCGGTGATGTTTTTGGGTACAGTTAGGGATAAGAAACAGGAATACAAGCAAATGTTTGTTGTGTCTGATTGACTTCTTGTCAATCGGGTATTAAGGTCACCTATGATCTTTTCTAAGGGTTGATCTTTGTGTATTCTTGTTGTTTCAATCTGATCAACAGGAATTGTTAAATCAAGATTGTTGAATGTTTGTTCTGGCGTAGTTGGTTGGGCAAGGGTATTTGTGTTTGAGGGACATTCTGGTTGTGCAGGTTCAGTGAATGTTTGTGGGGAATCATGAAAGAAATCTAAGATTTCATCATCATGATGTGTGTTTGGTAGAGAATGATAATCATCATCTTCTTCAACTGTGTGAGGTTGATATGATGTTGGTCGATTGGGTGGTTTGGTTGTCACGAGTGTTGACGAAGATGGTGTAGATGCGTTTGTTTCATTGGATGTTTTGGTTTGTTCCATTGGAGGTGTACCTGTTGTGCTTGAAGGAGATGTGTTTGTTCTCCTTGGAGGATCAGCAGTTAGAGGAACATCAATGGTTGGTTGAGGAGGTACCATGGGATATTCAATATCTTCTTTTGTACCTGAAACATCAAAATAAGATGTGTCAAATGATTTTGTTAATGAATCAATGTCAAACAACCAGTCTGATCCAATGACTTTCTTTGTGAAAGAGTGTTCATTAAAAATAATATCAGTTGCTTCTTCCACAATGTTAAGTCTTGGATTGTATACTCTGTAAGCTTTGAGCTTCAAGAGTATCCAACAAAGGATCCGTCATCTGCTTTTAGAGCAAATTTGGATAATTGTTCTCTAGTGTTTAATATTGAAACTGAACATCCAAATGCTTTTAGAAATCCAATGAAAGGTTTTCTTTTGAATATTAATTCATATGAAGTTTTTGTATGTTCTTTGATTTATTAATGTTCTGTTTTGAATGTAACAAGCAGCGTTGATTGCTTTAGCTCAGAAAGATATGGGCAATAGAGAGTCAGCAAGCATTGATCTGGCTGCTTCTATCATGTTCTGTTCCTCCTTTCAGCTACTCCATTTTGCTGAGGAGTTCTTGCCATACTGAACTGATGACTTATTTCTTTTTCTGCATAAAAAGAAAAGATACTGTCATTCTTAAATTCAGTGCCATTACCACTTCTTAAAGATTTAACTTTAAGATCCAATTGATTCTCAATTTTAGTGATAAATGTTTTGAGTATGTCTGATGTTTCTGACTTGTGTAGTAGAAAGAAAACCCAAGAAAATCTGGAGTAATCATCTACTATAACAAGACAATATTGCTTCTTTCCTATGCTTAGGATGTTTGCTAGGCCAAAAAGGTCCATGTGAAGCAATTTGAGTGGTGTGTTATTAGAGTTTACTAAATTTGATTTATGAGACACTCTATGTTGTTTGCCTTTCAGACATGCAGTGCAGTGGTCTGTACAGAAAAATTCTTTTTGTGGTAAACCTATTACTAAGTCACCTTTTACAAGTTGATTCGTTCTGTTATAATTAGAGTGTCCCAATCGTCTATGCCATAATTGGGAAACATCTTCTGATGCTTTTGATAATAAACATGTTTCAGGAGTGGTTGTTGAAACAGTGTTTATATCAACAATGTATGTGTTGTTATGACGTGGAATTTTTAAAAGGATACAATCTTCTGGTATTTGAAAACTTGTCTTGAGGATGTAGTAGTTGTTGGAGTCAAATAAGGTGGTGTATCCCTTATCACAGATTTGGAATACACTAAGAAGATTAAACTGAAGGTTGGAGCAGTAGTTGACATTTTCAAAGCTAATCAAACCATTTGTTACTGTTCCTTCTCCAATTATCTTTCCACCTGCCTTGTCACCTCCAAAGGCTACATTTCCTCCATGCTTGCACTTAAAATCCCGAAGGAGGGAACAATTTCCTGTCATATGTCGGGAGCATCCTTCGTCAACATACCAGATGTTGTCAGGCCTTCTTTGATGTCCCTGAGAAAACACAAGAAATCAGTTAGATGGTGCAACCCAAGCCATGATGGTCTTGGGTTTTCCATCTTTTCCCATAATACAAATTTCTTTTAAGATTGCATTTTCTAGTGGTTTAGGAATTCTAGGTACACTAGATTTTCTTTGATTGATTATAGCTCTGTTAGGAGAAGTATTTTGAGCTATTCTCCTACTAGAGCTAATATCTGATGTTTGTCTGGTTTGAGACTTATGTCTCCTTGTTGTTTGTGTAAAGGTGTCATAAAATGATTTGTCATTGTCTAGAGCAACCTTTTGATGAGGAGTTTGTCTTGGTACTCCTGTCTTGTTTTTTTTAGTACGAACTGTTTGTTTCTCATTAGTGTTTACAACTTGAGTCTGTGTGTTTTGTTTTTTCTTTTTCTTATTGGAAAAGCAAGTATCAGTACTGTGATTGTTCCTTTTACAGATAGAACAATAGTTATGAAAATGACAACTTTCAGTACTATGATTGTTCATGTGACAGTATTTGCAATATTTATCATATTTGCATTTTTCAGTGCTGTGAGTGTATTGATCACACCATTTACACTATGGTAAATCAGGATTGTCTTATTTGTTTGCAACTTTTAGTTTTAAGTTTGATTTGAGAGGAATATTAAAAGTCACAGTTGATTATTTTTGAAGAATAGGAGATTTTCCTTTTCCTTTGTTTGTTTGTTTAACAGAAACATTGAAAGATTCAATGTTCTTTTCACGAGAGTAGATGTCAAATCCTTGAGTCTGCTTTGTTTGTTTTGTTTGACCTTCAACCACACTTGAAACTTTATGAGTTTTAGTAATTGGTTGAATGGACTCATCATCCAATAAGTCAGCATCATCTTCATCAGAAGTTTGTTCATCAAATTCATTGTTTTCTCCTTGATAAAAATCTGTTGATTTAGTTTGTGGTTAATCATGACTTTTAACAAATTTTATCAAAGGTGTTCTATCATTTAATAATGCCTTTGATGATGTTGATGATGATGGCTTTGGATCATCTGTTCTGTCATGTGGGTCAAGTGACTCACCCTGTTTGTTTGTCATGGAATCAGGTAAAGGAATATAATTATCATTATATGGTGGATTAACTTTGTTATACCCTAAACCTGAAGGGTCTTTAAAGCCCTTCGTTGAGCAAGAAGTTCTTCAAACTTCTTGTTGCTTACCTGAAACTTCTGAAGTTTCACTTCAGTTTCAGCTTGAACTGTTTTAGATTCAGTCAAGGATACAGAGAGTTGCTCAACTTGAGCTTCCAGTGTTAACTTTTCAGACATCAATTTGTCCAAATTATTTTGTAATGAAAGTATTTTGATGCCATATTATTTTTGTTCTGATTTAATACTTTCATTTAAAATGTTTGTTTCAATTACTTTCTTAGAAAGTTTGTCTGCATGTTCTCTATATCTATTGACTTCATCTATGCAAGCTTGAATGCATAGGTTCTCCTTTACCTCTTTCGGGATTTCTGAAATTTATCTTCAATATCTGCATTGAGGGCATGATCTGGAGACTGAATTTCAGCTTCATACATGCTCCAGTCACATTCACCATCCTTCTTAATGATAATGGCTGATGATTTGGATTGTTGACTTGTACTGTATTGTAAGGCCCTGATCCCAGGAAACCTCACAGTTGGTCATTCACAGCAAAACATACATTTAAAAACATTCATTTACTTATATATATGTATATATATATATATATATTGCAGCGGAAAGATGTAGTAATTGCAATTCATTACAACGCAGTTAAATTAAAATATAAACATCGTCTTTAAACATCAAAAACTCCTTAAAAATCCTCTTAAATTCTTCTTCTTTAGGGATGCCAGTCTTTAGGTGCCAAGAAGCTTCAGATCCATGCTCCCATCCCATAAGGCCTAACGCTCACCTGTCAACTGATATGCACACAAAAGTCAGCTTCGCTGAGTGAATTCTAGGTTTACTTTATTAAATAACTTTTGTAAGAGGTATTTGTTTTAACAGTTGAAAATAATCATCATCTATCAGAACATTAATACACACGGGCTATCACTTTATCGATACTTTACCATTACTTGTTAATTATTACTCTTCTTTATCCGTCAATTTAGGGCTTACTGTCGTACCCAATCAGCCCATTATTGTCATGCCAATTAATGGCCTTACTGACCTGCCTATTCGAGCATTTACTTTATCAGGGTGAGGGCACAACGAATGCAACCCTCCTTTATCAATTGCTTGCAAGGTTTTACTTTCTCAAGGTACACGTTATGGGCCCAATAACAGTTCTTTAAGTTTCACTTATATCTTTAGTTTTCACATACACATAACACATAATAAGAAGCAAACTCTTAGTCTAAGCATTCACATTTCATCAATCATGAGAGATAAACCAGATAACCGACCCTCAGCGGGACAGCGGGGGTTCGGGGGCGGCAGCCCCTGTAGCGGGGTTCTAGGGGCGGCAGCCCCTAGTGGGGTCCAAGGGGCAACGCCCCTGGCTGGGGCCAGGCTTAAAAACCCGTCATCATAAAAGTATGTATTTTTGTATGCATATCACCCCAAAACGTTGAAAACGGGTAAAGGAGGGGTCTAGAACTCACCTGAACTTAGCAAAATAGCTTTAATTTAATTAACTTAAGCTATAGTCCAAATACACAAGTTGCACGGAAGTTAATACACAAAAACGTCATTTTCTTCACAATTTCACTGACAGTTTCGCTGGCAGTTTCGCTGCCAGTTTCGCTGGCAGTTTCGCTACCAGTTTCGCTGGGCAACACTTCTACCAGTTTCGCTGGACAGATTCGCTGCCATGAGCGCCCAACTTTCGTTGGAATTTCCTAGTTTCGCAATGTCTATAGGTCAACATGGGCACTGGCGAAATTACCAACGAAACTGTAGTTTCACACTAGCTAAACTGTAGTTTCGCTGGAATTCTCTTAGTTTCGCTGGGTGAGTGCACAGTTTCACTGGATGAGTGCACAATTTCGCTGAATCGGGGCACAGTTTCGCTGGATGAACAAAAATAAAGAACCAGCCCGTTTTTAACCCAAAATCTTAACTTTTTACGTCCAAATCCTTGGTTTACCTTCCATGAAACCATTTCTAACCTTTTTACACGTTTTCATACGTAAAAATTTGACTTTTATGTGTTTCTTTGAAACTTTTCAAACCCCAAACCCTAGAATCCGGGTTTGATCTACAGAAGGGTTTAGAGGTTGATTCTTACCTGGATTTGTTGCTCTTTCTTAGGGTTTGATGCTCCAACACCCGGATCTTCAATCCTTCAACCTTTAAAGCTCCAAATCTTGAGTTTTCTTTACTTTCTCTCTCTACTTTCTCTGTCTATGAATTTTGGGTCTAGGGTTGAAATGGATGGAATGGAGGCTGCTCATGCATGTTTAAGGGCTGATTAAGGGCCCTTAAACCCATCAAAACATAGCCCATTAAGGTAAATTTAGTCCATAGCCCACTAATTTACCTTTCTTTCTTAAATTAACCCCTAAAAGCCCATTATTACTAAATGGCTTGCTTCGGAAAATTTTCGGGGCGTTACATGTATTGTGTGATTTGAGGTGGAATTGGTGCAGCTGGGATACTAATTGGTGCTGCTTGATGCTTGTGTTTGATTGTTGTTTCTGTCAACTCTTGGCTATTGACATTCTCTTGAGAAATATCCATAAAGTTGACAATTGTAGCATCTGACTTTGGTTTTGTCAAAACCAATCTTTGTTTTCTTGTCCATGCTAAGCCCTCTGTTTCTTTGCAGAAACCTTTTTGATCTATATGCAATCATTTCCATAGACCACTGAAGATCCATTTCTTCAACCATGTCTGGTGGCAGTTCATCCAAATCTTATTGAATGATCTGAGAGAGTGTGAGATTTGCACCCAAATATGCTTCAAAACTTGTTGAAAAGGTTGCATAAGCTGCCTTCTGCTCTTCACTTTGAAGAATGATAGTGAGAGCATCAACGGGCTTATCAAACTTGTGTATGTTTTGATGCTTTGTCTGCTGTTGCTTGCTTGAGCTTGAAGTATGATGATGTTGGTTATGTTTGCTTTGATGAGTTGTTTCATGAGAAGCATGAACCCCAGTCTTCGTTGACTTTTGTATGTTTTTGGATGAATTCAGGGCAGAGAAGAATGATGTCTCACTAGTGTCTAGGAATTCTTCATCTTCATCTTCACCAGTGTTTGTCAGAAAAGCATTGTCTGTATGTTGTAGTTCCTTGAACTTGTATGCTTCTACATGTCTGATGGTGTTGTTATTTTGGATTTTTCATCTAGTTCTAGTGCTTCCACTTTAGCAACTAGAGAATCCAGGGACGGTGCTCCCAAATCTAATGTTGCTTTCATTAGAGACACTGACTGAGTCCAACTCTCAGGCAGTGTATGCAACATCTTTTTGTTGATTTCAACAGATTCGTGTTTGAGACCATAAACAATCATCTCATTTACTAGTTGTACAAATCTGTGAAGTTGTTGGGGAATATATTCACTCTGAACATGATGGAAAGTTTCATATTGGGTCCTCAAATTTTCTTTCTTGATTTCCCTAATCTTATCACTTCCTTCACACATTGTGTGAAGAACTTTCCATAGTTCATTGGCTGTTTTGAAATTCTCAACCCGTGTTAAGATTTCAAATGACAATGTCATTGCCAAAATACTGTATGCTTTCATGTCTGTTTTTACCTTCTTCAGTTCCAAGCTACGTTCTTTAAACTAATTGGTTTTTGTGTGTTATAGTCTGGACCCAAGTTCACAGGAATATACGGTCCTTCTGTTATGGAGGTCCACAAGCCTGGGTCCTGAAAAATGATCCAATTTCTAAACATTATTTTCCATTGTTTGAAATCAGCCTTGTTTTTCAGTCTTGGTGGTTTGAGACCACTGTTTGTTCCAGACAATTCGTCAGACATGTTTGTTCTAATTTTAACTTAACGATTTAAGTTAGAATTAGTTAAAATATTTAGCTTGATGCTAAATTTGAGTTATCCTAAAGTCGCTAGGATTGTTTGTTAATTAATTTAATTTTAATTAAGTTACCAAATAAAGGTAATTAATTAATTTTAATTAATTTGATGGTACGAGAATGTTTCTCCTCGGTAACAGAAAGAATATTCTGTTAAGGTTGTCACACCGTGACAATTGGTCAAAACCCTACCAAAAAATCAAAACCCTACCAAAAAGTCAAAACCCTACCAAAAAGTCAAAACCCTACCAAAAAGTCAAAACCCTCAGGAAAACAAAAGTTTACTCTTAGAAACTTTACTTTTTGGATCAAATAGTAACTTAAAAGAAGAATACTGTTCTTCTTTGAATTTTCTGATGAACAACCCAATAAACACAAAATGTGAATGTGAGTGTTTGAATAAAACTAGGGTTTTCTAGGGTTTGTTGGCGGCTAAAAAGTGATAGAACAATACCCGTGTATTGTTGTATCAAAAATCCTTAGAGACCGATGTGGTTTCTATAATTTTGTGATGTTTTTCGGTTCATAAACAATGTATGAATGATTTTGAACGATTTGTTTGATGAAAATCAATGGAATAGTAATCGTTTACTGTTTTATCGAGAAAAACAGTAGAAATCAATAGATATCTATGATTTTGCCATGTAGCTATTTCAAAAACAGTGTATGAATGATTTTAGAGGTTTTCAAATCACAAAAGCACAAAAATCCTTCTTCACAATGAACAAAAACAGTAGACTAACTCATGTTTTGAACATTTTTGATTGTATGATGTAGAAGAAGAAGATGTGATGATTTGAAGCTCAAAATGTATGTTATGAAGCTAATGAACCATTGAAATCATGTTTGTTGAATGAGAGGATCAAAATCAATGTTTGATTGAGCCGAGGCTCTAATACCACCTGATGAAAACAACTTCACTTCAGTCAAGCATATTGAATATAAACTTTAGAAAGAATGATATTCAATATGAACAAGTTGTGTTTCTCCAATGATCTTTTCTAATCTCTCACTAATTCAACAAACACTAAACATGGTGCGGAAACTCATGGTTAATATGTATGATTTCAGTGTATGTGTGTGTGTTGTGTGTGTTAGAATGCACAAGAAAATTGAAAATGCTAGTCTGATTGATAATCGTTCAAAAGCTTACAAATGATTAGGGTAGAGTGCTATTTATAGCCTATACACAAAAGCTATATACAATTACTATTCTACCCTTATGTAAATGAAAATTATATAAAAAATAATCCTAAGTGACTAAGTCATCCGCTGTGGAATTCAGTCATCCGCTGTGGAGAAGTTCATCCGCTGTATGAACAGTTTGTTCATCCGCTGTGATGGACTTGTTCATCCGCTGTGGGAGCAGTTCATCAGCTGTGGTCATCTGATGTGAACTTGTTCATCCACTGTGGATGTTGTTCATCCGCTGTGAACACTTGGTTCATACGCTGTTAAGCTTGTTCATTCGTTGTGAAGTTTCTTCATCCGCTGTGGGATAGATACTTCACCCGCTGTGAATCTTTATCCGCATTGGACTTCCTTCATCCGTATTGATTGACTTGTGTAAAAATTCTTTATCTACAAATCTGAAAAAGAAATTTACATATATATTAGTGATTGTTATGGATGTTAATGATGTTAATGTGTTTCTAATGTATGAATTGTATGTTAAAACACATTTGGATGATCGTTTTGATAATGGCAAGCATTACATTTTCTTGTATTAATTCTTAATGCACTTTGTTGAGTCCAATAATTAATTTATAAAAGAACAGTGTCAAATAATTTAAAAGTAAATTTCACTGTAACTTGAATATTAATGTATAGTATAATCCTTAAAAAATGTTTGTACTTTTCTTTTTATTCAAGAACATAGAAATTGATTTGAACATTGAAAAAATAGAGGTAGTTTTGAAATAA
This sequence comes from Flaveria linearis, assembly GCA_024085815.1. Lineage (NCBI taxonomy): Eukaryota > Viridiplantae > Streptophyta > Magnoliopsida > Asterales > Asteraceae > Flaveria > Flaveria linearis. Next base: position 39,475,135 of record CM044006.1, read on the forward strand.
ATAAGTTTTAAATATCACCTTAAAGATTCACATTTTATTTCCTATCTACGTTGTACAACTAAACTAAAAATCATTATTTTTTATTTATTTTTCATTTTACTCCCAATTATTTTAAAAAAATATTAAAAATTTTATGAGTGTGAATAGTATTTACCTCATACGAGGTTAAACAATTATATTTTCTCTTTTATCTGCTCAAACTCACTCATAATCATTATCTATTATATGAGTATACACTTATATAAATTTCAGGAATTAGATGTCAATGCGCTTAGTTTACAATATTTTTCTTTTTGATCCAAACACATAGAAATTGATTTGATACGCTGAAGAATGAGAGATAGTTTTGAAAAAAAAATATATATTTTAAGTATCACCTTAATTGACTTGAAATAACTATCAAACTTTAACTTAAAAGCCTCATTTTAGACCACACGGAGTAGCATTTGGGAGAACGTGGGGAAATCCGACCTCGTGTGGGAAAACTCGGCTTCATTTTTAAGTCCTTGACTTGATAGGAATATTCATCGAGCATCACCAAATGAATTGAGGGTTGACAGTTGTACCGTACTACACACACAATACACAAGGAAAATATGAGAAAAATAGGAAAAATGAGACAACACCCTGTTAAACAAAAAATAAATAGAAAAAAAAGCTGACGCGTCACCTAGGAAGAGAGAAATGACATCCTCTCCCTTTAGTATGAAGTTCATTATGTCTTTTTAAACCACTTTAATAAACTCTGTTGTTTTATATCCAAACGTGATCCTACTAGATATTCAACTTGTTACTTCTAACGCCTAGCAAAACCCAAGTAAACTTATATAGAGAAGTAGAAATCTAAATCATGTTTCACTTCCATATAGTTCTAGTTTGGGTAAACAAAAGTCAAAACTGGTTCTTAATGAGACTCGTTACAGCCAGAAACAAACAAATTTTTAAAGGGGAAAATAATATTACTTGTGTTCAATTCAATTCCTATTTTCTAACCGTTCGTACTGGTTCGGGGCAAACAAATTTCAAACCATTTTGGAAACGTTACAAACCGATTACTAATCAATAGTTCGATCCCGCAGACTCACACATCTACACGGGTTTAACACAACACTAACACAACACAAGGACCCAGCTCGAATGGACCATTTACCAGCTGTTGTTCACTGTTTGCTTCTGTTTGGTTGGGGTCCCATGCCGCAAGATCCTTCCCCCCATGATAATTATAATATCTTGTAATCTAATCACCACACCCCCATTTCCACCTTCTTCCTTTCGATCCCCTCAAAAATGAAGTCAAAATTCATCGAAAAGAGCATAATCCCTTCATGGTTCGCCAGAAAATCCACCAAAGATAAGGATAATCACCAGCAGGCCCATCAAGATAACCCCTTTTTCAGCAACAACTATCAGGCATTCAAATCCGATGGCGATAGGAAGCACAAAACCAGCTTCGATGAAGGCTTGTTGGGTCGCGGCTCGCCCCGGGTCAGCCGGGAGTTCTCTCCTTCTTCGTCTTCTTCTACTCCCTCCGCCGGGCCAGCTGGATACGGGTCCGGGTTTTCTGGGTTTGATTCGGATCGAATTGCTCATCCGCTGCCTCAGCCGTCGATTTCTCCGACGACGTCGTCGCTGCCGTCGATATCTCCCACGACGTCGATTGGGGTGGTGGATCATCATGGCTCGGCCTCGGCGTCGGCGTCTTCTAGTGGCGGCTCCTCTTTGTCGTCTACTGATGAGCAGAATCTTGATCAGGGTCAATTGGGGCTTTTCAGGTTGGTTTTCGAGAATTGGTTTTGGTTTGTGAAATTGGTTCATGGGTCGTCTTTATGTTGATAATTTAGGTCTAGGTTGTCTTGGACTATTGATGATATGATTTGGGGGTATTTGGTTGATGATTTAGGATTTAGGGTCTCAATTCAATTTGATGATCTGTTTGGAATTTTAATAGAGTATGATGCTTATTTGAGTTCAATTTGAAACATACTCTGATCAAAGTTAAGTCTTTATGTTTATGAGGTGATCATATTCATGTCAAAAAGAAAGCTTGATGGCTTGTTCTTGAGCTTAACATTTAGGTGATGAAAGGGGTATGCTCAAGTTTTCGTTAAATGTGCTAATTTTAAGAAATTCAAAATATACTTTTATAGGGTGAAAGATGAAAATGTGATGGATTAGTAGAAATTTGTTGGTTGGACTTTAACATGATTCAATGTTAACATGTCTTAGTAATTGAAGAAGGGGCAAACCTATTAGGGCGTTTAGATGTTCATTTTCTATGTGATTATTCTGACTTGTTGAATGAGAATCATATGTCAATAACGATACGCTCCAAGAATAACTATTATTGTGTTTATAATGCAATTTGTTGTTGATTTGTTTCCGTTACAACAGAGGGTATGGGGACGCTAAGTTGAGCCCTCAATCAAGAAGTCCGGGTCCTGGGTCAAGGGTGGGGAACACTGCCACATCACCTCTCCATCACGGTTTGCGTCTACCGGTTTTGACTCTCCTAACAGAAAATTAGATGATGGAAAGAACACTGGCCATCCACTTCCTCGTCCACCTAGTTCACCAACTAGCCCTTCCACATTAAATTGCAGCTCTCCTACCAGTCCCTCTTCGGTTTTGTTAAATTGCCAACCGTCCAAGTGGAAGAAAGGAAAATTGTTGGGAAGAGGCACTTTTGGTCATGTTTATCTCGGTTTTAACAGGTAACTGGTTCATAATCTATCATTACATTGTTTGTATTTTCAATCTTGAGGTGGCAAAATTGGCTGGCTGGTTAACTTGTTGAAATGGACCAGGTTGGCTGGGTTGATGGCAGACGTCTCTTTTGCCCATTATTTTAGTACCTTTATATAAATAGTTTTACTTATGATTACAAAAGCTATATATTTACAAAATTACAATACTTATTTATATTTTAGTTATATTCACCGACCATTTTCTTTTAAAGCTGTTTTTTTAGTTTACCTGTTTGACCTGTTAGAAATCAAACACAACCTTATTCAGTTTCTTTTTTAAAGTAAATGGTTGAAATTGCTTCTTCTAGTTGAATGTCTGGTTGAAAACGTCTTGAAATTGGGCTTCTATCTTTTGAGCTCTGTATATGTTTATCAGCATTGTAACCTATTTAAGTATTTTACAGTAAGTTTATATGTTCTAAGCATAGTTTGCAAAATGTAAAACTACCCTATCCCCACCACACGGGACTTTCAAGCACTAAATGCAAGTCCTCATGTCATGCCATTTATTTTCGTTGGATGTCCCAAGATAAATGCAACATTTCCTTTACAATGTTATTATCTGAAAAAGACCTACAACCATTGTAAAATATTGATAGCATAATTTTTGATGCAACACATTCCTGTTTTTAGTCATCACCGAGGTGGATACTAGATGTTGACTAATAGTTTGACTGGTGCCATTTGCATATCAGTTATACTTATCTAGGGTGTGTTTGGCTTGCCAAATTTTTTTAAAGGAAATGGAATTTGCCAAGGGAATTGGAATTTGAAGGAATTTGATTTCGAATTTAAATTTGTCAAAAGGTTTTGGAGTTTAAAGGAAATGGAATCTATCAAAGGAATTTGAATTTGTAATGCCTTTGGATGACAAAAGATCATAAAGGAATTGGAATCTATCACCATCGCCACCACCTACCAGCCGCCACCACCGCAATACATATGTTTTTATGTAATAAAAAGTTGGTTATGTGTGAGCTATTTTTAAAGATATGCATTTTGATCTAAATTGAATTTTTCTTAAGAAACTCTGCTGGTATCTCTGTTCATGTTTTTAATAGTGAGAATGGTCAGATGTGTGCAATAAAAGAAGTAAAAGTTGTTGCAGATGATCCGTCTTCGAAAGAATGTCTCAAGCAATTGAACCAGGTCTGTCTTCCTATACGGGCGCACGCACAACATTTTGTTTGTGTAATGTAACGCATTAAGGAAATGGGATTGACTCCATTATTTTCCAGATTCAAATTTTTGTTTAATGCTTTCTTTTCTTGAAATTTTTACTTACTTTGCAACAGGAGATCACTTTGCTCAGCCAACTTTCACACCCAAATATTGTTCAATACTATGGAAGTGAAATGGTACTGTTTCTATCTTGTGTTAATTTTTTTTCTCACTAAGAAAACCTCAAGTTTGTTTTTGTGGTTTGTCATTTTAGCTATATTAAAGTTCAAATTGATGGTGGTTATTTCAGTTGCAGGAGGAATTGGTAGTAGTTTAGACTATATGTTAAATTTTTTGAATTAGAAATGTTTTAGAGGGTACAAAACTGAGACATCTATGGAGGTGTTCGGATGTGATCAAACCAATAACATCCGAACACGTTCTTACTTGGTTTGAATATAGGTGGCCGGTTATTTCCATTTACCTACATGTGGGTTGATTTGAGTATTTTTTTTTCATAAATGTGTCAAATGGGTTACGCTAAAAGATTTAAGTATAATCAAACAGGTTTAAAGTCATCAAAGATGTATTTAACTACATAAAAACCTCCCAATTCACTTTACTTATAGAAAGTAAGGTTATTATTGTAATAATTTACAATAGGATAGTTATATATAATTTAATAAATATAATAAAAACGTGTTTGTGGGTCAGCTAATCCAATATAACCCATGCTAAAAGAACATTCATTTTGATGTGTTATCCAATCCACCCAGCTCGCAGATCTTCCTATCCCTAGGTTTGAACTTTCAAAGTAAATGCGTCTTCTGGATGGAAGGAGCAATCAAGTAGTTGTCTGTTAGCAACTTTTTGGAAGTGTAAAAACTAAAAAGTCAACCTTTTGTGTATTATTCAGGGTGAGGAAACCTTATCTGTTTACTTAGAATACGTCTCTGGTGGTTCCATTCACAAATTACTTCAAGAATATGGCCCTTTCAGAGAACCTGTAATTCAAAATTACACCAGACAAGTTCTTAGCGGGCTTGCTTATTTACATGGAAGAAATACAGTACACAGGTACGACGGTGTTGAAATGTTAATAATAATATTAAATTTTACTTTCATATGGTGTTCTTGCTGATAATAAATTTATACTTTTGGCAGAGATATAAAAGGGGCAAACATATTAGTTGACCCTAATGGTGAAATCAAGCTTGCTGATTTTGGCATGGCAAAACATGTAAGCTGTCACCATACTCTCTGGAAAGTGTAATGTTTTGCATCATTATATATGAAATAGGCTACGAAGAAGAAAGCGGGAGAAAACATTATAGTGTGATGTTCCATTTTTTGGAGTTGAGGTGGCAAATTCAGTCTTGATGCTAAGAATGGGTTGATTTGGATAATATTATTTTGGGTGAAGTTTCAAAACTGAGTAAAAAATGTGTATTCAAATCTTTTCACCATATTTTCCATTTAGTTTTGTACTCAAGTTTAATACTACAGTTATAAACAAGAAAACAGATTGAAGAGTTTCTTGAATGTAGATGTCTAAATGACAATTACGGTATGCAACTTGTCTTGGTAGTGGTCAAAGCGGTGCATCTACCCTTGAGTAGTCAAAGGAGAACGAAATTATAAACATTGGACTTATTTGTTTACTTGTTGTCATCAGATAACGAATTGTACTTCAATGCTTTCTTTCAAAGGAAGTCCCTACTGGATGGCACCTGAGGTACTTTTTCTCCTTTCTAAGTGTTGTTTTTTATGTATTCATCTATCCACTCATGTACTTTTATTAAATTGCAGGTCGTAATGAATACAAATGGTTACAATCTTGCGGTTGATATTTGGAGCTTGGGATGTACTGTTCTTGAAATGGCAACATCAAAACCTCCTTGGGGACAATATGAAGGGGTATGATGTCTCATTTCTTTTACAAACTTAAACTTCGCCTCTTGTCAGTTTGTGGGTGTTTAGAACTGCGTCGGGCTTGTTTTTCTGTTGCCAGGTGGCTGCAATATTCAAGATTGGAAATAGCAAAGACATGCCTGAAATACCCGACCATCTTTCGAATGATGCAAAATCTTTTATAAAGCTATGCCTCCAACGTGACCCATCTTTGCGGCCCTCAGCCTCAAAACTGTTGGATCACGCGTTTGTTCGGGACCAAGCTACTTCAAGAGGAGCCAATTCTAACCTAACCAAGGAAGCATTTCCTTTCACCTTTGATGGAAGTCGTACCCCGGTAAATAAAAAAAAAACTTTTTAGATGTCTATATGTTAGTAATATTTAGGTAGATTTCAAGAAAATCATTCATCGTAATTAAAAGATATGAAAGGAGGCTACTTTTTCATGATTGCTGTTGTTGAAACAGACGGCCTCAGAAATGCACTCCAACCGAACAAGCATGAATTCATTTGACGGGCCTGTGGCGACATCATCTAGAGGTGCAATGTTGAGTCCAAGGTATATTGGTCAGAACATGTAGAGTTGAGCTTTTTTTTAATAATGTAGTTTGACTTTGCTAAAGATTTGTGTATGTGTGCAGGAGAAACACAAGAACAATTACTTCGTTGCCTGTGTCCCCAACGTCAAGCCCGTTGAGGCAGTTTGGATCTGCATATAGGAGTTGTTATGTTTCACCCCCTCACCCCTCATTTATCACGATTGGTCAAAGTCAACGTAACTACAATTTGAACGACGTGTTGGCAGTTCCATCAAGACACAATGCCAAAACCACACTTGAACCTCGGTATGAATTACCCCAGGTTAAACCCCAAACGCCCACCAGAACCCCAAGATCACGGCTCATTTGATCCAGGTCCAGTGACCATAGACCGAGGGTGACCCAGCGACAAGTATAAGAGTTGGATGTATGTTTGATTGACATCTGATAAGAACTTAAGTGGGCTGAGATTGTAGGGAATTATTCCTCTATGTGATTCATTGTAAATAAAACCGGCTAGTATGGTTTTTATTACTGTATACAACAACCAGTCGGTTATTATGGCTGTGATAGGATAATGCTGGCCAAATTTCTTATACAACGAATTCACACGAGCCGTGCGTCCCTTTCGGACTTCAATGTCAGTCGTGTGAGTGGTTTTATCTAGTCGCTCCTTCAAGAACTAGTGTTCATTCTTGAGGATGGGTTGAACTGATAGGATCAAGATTTGGTCTGTGATTTGTAGCCGGTAGTGGATGGTTAAGAAACAGGGCTTAAAGTGGCGGCATTGGGCCACACTTAACCGAGCCAGGTCAAGTTAGCGGTTCGAATTGTATTCTATTTTTGGTTTTAACTTTTAATGTTGGCTTTTTTGAGAAAAAAAGAAGAAAACTAGAAAAGGTTATATAGTTATGTATTTAAAAATTTTGGATCAAATACACCTAGTGATTAACTTGAATCTGCAACGTTGATGTCGTGAGTGTAATTTTTGATAGATGCTTCTACTCGTAACAATCGGAAAGCTTATGGTCATTTTTGTCTTCCTCTCCTCCCTGTACCACTAGTCAATGTTGTCGTCTTCATCATCGTTGGTCATTGGATTATATATACATCAAATGATCTTGCATGTGGGTTTATCTTTGATGGTGAACTCACACACCCAACAAATAATATTTTTCACCAGTCACACGCGTGCATCAGTTTCTTTCTACCCGCAAACTCGTGTGTATTTGCTAAATTGATTTTCTATACTTGTACATCAACGTTAATAATATAATGACCTTTCTTATAAAATAATAAAAAGGGTGTACGTATTATCAAACATCTAGATGTGTAGTTTGCTATGACAAATTCAAGCAAGTTGTTTTAAACATGTGCAAAAAAAACAAAAGCAAAAGAAGAAATTGTAGAAACTTGAAACATTCAAACAAGTAGTTTGAGAGCTAGCTTGCATTACTCGTGACATTTAAAATCATGATGTGAACGCCAAGTTAAGTCATGAACCTTAACTTTTTTAGTTTGGTTTATAAGAGTGCACATGCGAGAAATCAATATGCATTCACATTTTCCAAATTCATGGGTTGGGTTTACAGTTTACACACATGCATTACCCACCTACCACTCGAGGGACACGGTTTCACCCACACTCACACCTGGGAGAAATCTACTCATTAAGGGTAAGGGTTATGTGTACCTTGGTGAACACCCTCACGAGAGAGGTGTAGCGTACGTGAGTTTGGTCACAAACGCAACACGCCATCTCCCTTGCGCACGACTTGTCCATTATGTTGCAAACCTTGTACATGTGCAGGGAGGTGATGAGAGTTGAATGAAAAAAAAAGTGTCATGACGTCTGCATGAAGGAATAAGAATGTTAGTGAGGGGAAAGATGGCTCCCTCCCCATTAAATGTAGGGGTGTACTTTTGTAGATTTCACATTCCACCTAATGTCATTTTAGTGTAATGTTATTCTTCACATTCCATCAAAGCCAGAAACATTATTTTCAGTTATGTGAAAATGTGTCATGCGCACCTAATGTCATTTTAAAACAAATTTGTAGTAAGATAAACTTTTTTCATAAATAAGTAAATAACTAACTCAAAACATTACAAAATAATAATTAAAAACACCAAAAAAGATACTAGACAATAATAATTAAAAAATAACATTATTTTTCCTCAAATTGACGATGAATGTTTACCTTTAACTTTAGATCCCTATGAGTGACATCCTCTTATCAAGGTAATCGGTGTTCCTTGACAAGATTTTAAGACTCTTCTCGTCATCTTTCAACCGAGGACTTTTGTTAATTTTTGTCACTTTTCATAGTAATCAGCCCAACGGTATGTCTTTAAGGATGGTTTGTTAGAAGCCCAAAAAGCGAAAAAACGGGCTATTCAAAGAAACAATTAGGGATCAGTTTGGTGGGCATGTGGTGTGGTATCCAATTCCTACAACTAGTTGCACCTAGATGGGTGGTTTCAAGTTTCAGTCACCCCTCAATGTATAACCATGGACCTCAGTTATGTGAAAATGTGAACAAACAGTATTCCATTAGCTCAACTTTAGATATCAGGCCTTAATTAGAATCATCACAAGTATTTGTTAGTAAGAAAGAAAGGTTGACTATGCCTTAAGTCAAAGAGTCAACCATGGTATTGATTGGTAGAAAAAGGCTTGGACTTGATAATTCTATTTCTGTTACAAGAATGAACTGGTCACAGATGGAGACATTTTCAAGGTCAACACGACGAGTCAAAGGATCCGACAGAGAAAACATGCCGAAAGAAGGTTTATATTGCAGGCTATATGTCTTCACATAAGTAAAGTCAAAAATAAAGGAAATTTCAGTTCGTGATGTGGCCAATGTATGCAGCTAGTCACATACATGATACATCCATTTGAATGCTTGTTTCCTGAAGCAGTGGATTTGATTCATATTCTTTCATAATTGAGCTTGTCAGACTGCAAAAAGAGTACAATGATAACATGGTCTTGCGGTTATTAAGCCCATAACTTTGCAGTTCAAAAGACGATTACCTTGATCAGCATGTCGGTTGGAAGCCAAGCTGGTGCAGTTGGGATCCCGATCCATGCAATCTAGACAACACAGGTTATCGCGTGAGTCTGAAATTTAAGTTTCTTCTTTTATGCAAGTTTTTTTGGCATGGAATGGTGGCTAGAAAGTGATATTGAAAATTTCTTGGAACTTACAAGTGCATATTCTCCTGTTTCGAAAATACGAATATCCAACACCTCTCCGCGGTCTTCATATATATAATCCAACCCTTTATAGTAAGGAGGATGTCCAACGGATAGATACTGAAATGAAACCAGATAATGTGTTTCAATGCAAACTCGCGTAGGAACTTATATTAGTAATGAAATATTCTGTATTAGAGGTGTCAATCATGGCTGGTTGAATCATTAATCATAAACACAACCCATGTATTTATTCATGTGTAAAACATTAACCCCAACGCACATATACTTAGAATTGTGTAACTTGAACTTGACCCGTTTAACCCGTTTATCTAGAGACTCAAACAGGTTGTGAAAACAGACTGTAAAGAATGTGTAAACATGTTAAACAGATTGGGGCGTTGTAATACACGGGTCATAAAGAGGTTGTGGGTCAACATGTTTGGTTAAACGGGTTGAAGGGTCAACCTGTTTATATATATGGGTAAACATGTCAACTAGAATCGTAGATATGATATCCAGAATCTGATTATCTTCGTGTCGTGTCACGAGGAATTTGACACCACTAGTCGGTATCATATTAATTCAATTCTTATTTCAATTTAACAGTACATTAGTGACTTACATTGATGCTATTTAGATACTTTTCCTTGTCTACTCTAACAATCTGTCCTTTTTTCACTGCCAACATAAACATACACTTGATATAATAAAACTGAGAAATTAATTTGAAGTATGGGAATAAAAACAACAACAAAAAAAAACACTAACTGGAATAAACAGGTTTCTTTGGTGGTTTTGAAGCAGCAGGTGTTTCGGTTTCAGTAGCAGGAGCAGCTGCAGCTGGAGGCGGATCAGCAGACTCAGGTGACTTCACAGCTTTAATGGAGAAATAGAACCTACTGCCGCTGCCATTGCCACCGCGGCCACCGCCACCTGGCAGCAGCCTGAATTTAGTGATTATGGTTGTGGGTGATAGAGTGTGTGGTTTTGTGTATGCAAGTGAGGAGAAAGATGAGGAGTATGCCATTGTCATTTCTTGATGTTCTTTAATTCTACTATCCTTTTTATCTTGTTTATATACATGTATAGATAAGAAAAGATTGGTTATCCATCTTCAATATGTTTCTTTTATTTTTCTAGTGTAAATTACAGAAATTGCCATTGAGTGATGGTTAAGTCTATAAGTTTATTTCAAACTTTTTTATCAATACAAATTTAGATGAAGTTTATTCCGAAAATACAATAACTGAATTTTGTGCTAGTAATTTTTTTATAATCAGCGAACATTTTCTCTATAAAACAAAGCACCATACAAGATTATATGCATACAAGATTATATGTATTTCGGACAAAATGGGTATACCCACCTGATTCCAAGGATAGATGTTATCTTAATTGGACTCATCTATCCGTTTTTCAGTCAGAACGCACCCTGAATCCCCTCAGAAGGAAACCTGCGATAGGTAAATCTAAATTAACTGAATATATTGGTTTATTCACTTTCATGATGGAGAAATTATTGATTAGCTTACGTTTGATTCTCTTTTTACTTTTTTTTAATTCTTTTTAAACTGATACTCAAACCCCAATTAATTGTATTTGTAAATATATTTCTTTCGCTATGAGAATTGAACCTTAACAATTTCAGAAGTCACAGTTTTTCTACCTATCTTAGAGTGTTCACAACCAATGCCTTATAATTATGTAAGTGTGAGTCCTTAAATTATATGGGATAGTTTTGAGTGGTTGTGAGTGGAGGAGAGAGAAAATGTTACTGTTCATCTGTAAATTTAAGGATTTACTATTCAACCCTTATAATTTTTTAAATTTTTGAAAGTGGTTGTGAGTGAATGAGAGAGAAAAGGTAATGAAAAAGGTATAAAAATATATTATTTAATTGAAAGGAGAGAGAAGAAGTAGTGATTTTTAGTGTAATTATATAGATAAAGATAATGAATGGGATGTGAATGCTCTTAGTACCGCTTGATAAGTTTGATTTCTTAATATGTTTTATTTGAATTATATATTACAGGTTTATTTAATAACATATTTACGATACTACTTGTAATAATATAGTTTAATCTCTTAGGAAAAGGTTCAAGCGAGAACCCTCTTTTATTGCGATAACTTGCGAAAACCCATCAATATTAATGAATATCATTATTATTTTCGTTTAAATAATATTATTACACTTTTAGAAATTATGATCTTTTATGTATATGTGTAAATTTACAAGTTTAAAAAAGTTTACATTGGTGTAAGTTTTGTGAAAAACATATATATTTAAAGTTGTAAGTAAGACTTACACCAATGTAAACTTGTTTACACTTACGAATTCATACATATGCATAAAATATCATAATCATGTATATGTTCAATAATGTTATTGCCATAAAAAATTATGATTTTTATTGATCTTGACGGGTTCTCGCAAGTTCTCGTAATAACAAAAGATTCTCATTTGAACCTTACCCTAATCTCTTAATAAGTAATTCTAGTTAACCAATTGATTTAAAAATAAGTTATAATACTACTAGTAATATTAATAAACAACAAATTAATTATTATTTCAGACGTCTACGTGGCATTGCAACATTAAAAATTATCCAAGGCAATAATTGTTTACAAATCCAAATGACCTGTTTTATTTTAAATGTTCATATCATAATAACATGGATAGAGCGGTGTCTAAAATTTTCAAAAGTCTAACTAAGTTAGCTCCTATCCACAAATCATCTGTCAATTTATATTCTCTTGAGACATATGCAGACCTAAAATACGTTAACATAATGTTGATAAGGTTATAAGTTTATGCAGTAGACCCTTCATGATACATATATAACAAGCATAAATAAGAACGACACTGAAAAATATAATGGTGTACTAGAGAATGTATCACAATCAAGCCTGATTCAGACTTTTCCGCCCGAGTACTAAAATATCTCCTAACCTTTTACCACTAGAGTGTTGGGTTTAATTGGCCCTGCTATGCATGGATAAGTTGTACTAACTTGTGACATAATGATTATTGAATCTCCATGGGGGTTTGCTTATCATAAAGGCCCTTTGTGTGTGAGGGAATCCCTAAATAGTACTATCCATAAATCACGTGGCTCTTAATGGAATTAATGATTGTGCTTCGTTAGAGGACAAGAGCATATATGATTACACCACAAAATAATAATTAAAGAGTGTGTATTCCACCATTAAATGTTAATATAGAAAGGGTTCATGAGATTCACCTCTGAGTTGTTCTTCAGGCAAAACTTAGAAATCTGGGTGCTACCGAAAGAGAGGGTTCCTAAGTTTATTTCATATGTATTAGCATCTCATTAAATAGTTATCTAATCCTAACACATGAGTTTTAGATTTACTTCACTTGAGTTATTAAATTCCATTACACATGTGTAATTTGATTTTATTCTTTGTGTTTTTGAAGTCTTATCCTGTGTTTTATCTAAGTTTGAGTCAAAATGTTACAATTTCAGATTGTAACATTTGTTATAAGTGTATTTTAGTCCCAAAACAGTAAGGTTTTGTTTGTTAACAACTTTAGTCCCTAGATTTTGCTAACTTGATACTTTTAGCCCTAAAGTTTTGAATTTTACACTTTAATAAATTATGATGGATTTATTGATTAAAGTAAGTTAAGGTACTAGACTATATCAATATTTATTTATTTGGTCTCCTTTAACGGTTTTAAGAATTTATTTTTGAAATAGGCGTTTTATGTCGATCAAGTAAAAATTTCTTACTTAGAGTTATTAAGTGGTTTAATATGTATTTATATTTTGATTACAATTTATTTAAGGTATTATTTAGTCTCTGGAATATTAATTTTATGCTCACAGAGTTGGTGTTGGTTTTTATATTTTATGCGCGAATTAGACCGCTTTTTAAACACGTTATATGTCATTTTCTAAATCAATTGACTTTATTAAATTATATATTATGGTTTATGTTTAAATGACATATTCTACTGTAAGTTGTCAATTTCTTTATTTTTAAGGATTTTCCACAATTTTCTTATAATAGTACTTTTACTATTTTATATGAATGATAAGTTTGTATAACTTACAAGAAAACTCTATAAATACTATCATTTGATTTAACTAATTTAAATCATAAGTAAGTCAAATAGTTACTAAAATTCTAGATTCTAAGTTATTCTTTGATGGTTTCATGATTTTAACGCTTGTAGTTTGGTTTTTAAAGAGTTTTTGGGTTTGGGTTGACTTTAGTCAAATTTTGATCATAGATTACTTTTATATACTTATTAAATTATTTAAGTTCTGTATTTTTAAAGATATTGATGCAAGAGCTATATTTTTAACAATTTTTACTATTTTAGAATGCTTAAAATTTGTATTGTTATTTAATAAGCAAATAAATTTTAAAAATTATGAAACTTAATTTCTAGCTATTTTCTTTAACATTCTAAGAGTACTAGTATTTTATATATTCAGAATTTTTATATTTTCAAGATTGTGAAAACCATGTTTTTCAGGTGCCTTAGATTTATCAAAATAGCACTTGTGATCAACGAGGGTTATTAAAATGCTTTTATATCTTCTGGTCACTGAAAAACTTAGAGTCGTAAAGGTTTATAAGATGTTAGGGGTGTCATGGGGTTGGTTGTGTCACTAACGTGACGATACAAGATATTTCGTGTGTTTCGGGTTGTGACGGATTACCTTGATACAAAAGTGAATGAATAGAGTTTAAGGGTTATTGTAGAGGCTTGAAATGGTATGGAGAAGCTGTCCATAAGGATGGATTTGTACACATCATAAAAAGTAGCGTTAGTAAATAAAATAGATATCTAGTCTAATTTCATTAGTAAAGATTCAATAGTTATTTCATGATCAAAGCTGTCTATGTTTGTCTGTTTGCCTCCCGCCATGACATACCAGGTCGTGACGCTATTAGTAGTTTAGGACAATATTGCACCCATTGACTTCCGGTCACACAGGTGTGGCTTGTCAGACCCAGTAGTACTACCCAATATTTCCCGCTAGATTCCTTAATCAAAATCAATGGATGTTGCTTGTTCTTGATCAAATTCAAAAGGAATAGGTGGGGAAGGGGGTTCGGCCAAATGAAGGTGGGTTTGGGGGCTAGGGTTTGTTTAATTTTGGTAATATTAAGTTAAATGGTAATTTCAATTAAACCTTCCTTAATCACCTTTTTATAAAAGTTATTCTTTTTAGCATTTTTAACAACTTTAACTACAAAATACGAGTATTATAAGTCAATAATAATAATCATATACATTTCCAACTAATAACAAAAGTCATGATATATATATATATATATATATATATATATATATATATATATATATATATATATATATATATATATATTACACGTAGTCATGTTATCAGGTAAAATTCACAAATAGCATTTAAAATCTATAATAACATAAACACAAATTAAAAATCAACATTATTAATTAGATCATTATCTGTTTATCATAGATAATTTTTATTAAGTCACCAACGTTTAACGACAATTAGTCTGTGCTCATGACACGTGTATGCAAGACCTAGTGGAATAACGGAGTTTGGTAACGGAAAATTACCGAATGTCACATTATTCCTACGTTGAAAGAATTTTCTTTCCAAAAATTACGTTACATGGTTATGTTACATCGCGGGTCTACTGCATTGGCATAAGGAAATTCGGGTGAGTTTGGGTGAGTTGTCACATCAAGGAAATCGGGTGAGTTTTGGGTGAGTTGTCATATCAAGGAAATTGGGTGAGTTTTGGGTGAGTTGTCACATCATCCCCATATTAAAAGAAATTTCATCCCAAAATTTAATCATTACCTTCACCGGTTGTCATTATCGTTTCGAACAAATGAGGATACTTAAGCTTCATCTGATCCTCACGTTCCTACGCGAATTCTGGACCACGCTTTGAGTTCCAGCGAACCTTTACAATAGGGATCTTGCTCTGCCTCAGGGTCTTGACCTCACAATCCATCACCTGAGCTAGTTATTTGACAAAGCGTAGTTGCTCATCCAGTTGCACTTCCTCGAGTGGTGTGACCAAAGTCTCATTCGATAAGCACCTTTTCGGATTAGAAACGTGAAACACATTGTGAACTCAACTCAGTGAATCAGGCAGGTCTAATAGATACGCCACTGGACCTATTCTTTCCATAATCTCAAATGGTCCAACGTATCTCGGATTAAGCTTGCCTCTTTTATTGAATGGAATCACACCTTTCCACGGTGAGACTTTCAGCAAAAGTTTGTTGTCAACATAAAACTCCAAAGGTTTCCTTCGCTTATCAGCGTAGCTCTTTTGTCAGTCTCGTGCAGCGGCCATTCGATTTCACATTTGTACTATCTTCTTGGTAGTCTCGTGCACCAATTCGAGGACAGTCAATTGACTATCACCAACTTCTGCCTAGCAAACTAGTTATCTACACTTTCACCCATACAACACCTCAAATGGTGCTGCCTTAATACTTGTGTGGTAACTATAGTTTTATGAAAACTCCACCAATGGTAGATGAACGTCCCAAACTATTCCCGAAATCAATCACAGAAGCATGCAACATGTCCTTCAAGGTTTGAATAGTACGCTCTCTTTGCCCATCGATCTGCAGATGATAGGCAGTGCTCATATCCAGACATGTACCTAAAGATTTCTGTAACGACTGCCAGAAATAAGATGTGAATTGAGTATCATGGTCAGAAATAATCGAGATCAGCACGCCATGTCTCGAAACTACCTCCTCCAGGTAAATTCAGGTTAGCTTATATATTTTATCAGTTTCCTTGATCGCCAAGAAGTGAGCTGACGTAGTTAGTCGATCTACGATTACCCATATTGTGCCACATCCACTAGAAGTCCTAGGTAACTTAGTAATGAAATCCATAGAAATCTGTTCCTACTTCCACAAAGGAATCTCAGGTTGTTGTAGTAACCCAGATGGCTTCTAATATTCCACTTTAACCTTAGAACATGTCAAACACTTGCTCACGTATGTAGCTACATCTGCCTTCATATTAGGCCACCAACAGTGCGCCTTCAGATCATGATAGATTTTGTCAAAACCATGGTGTATAAAATATCTAGACATATATGCTTGACTCATAACCAAGTCTCTTAAATTTCGATGCAAAGGCACCCAAAATCTATCCATAAAGTAACGAATTCCATCAGATTTCACTTCCAACTGTTTGTCCATACCATGTAGGGATTCAGATTCAACGTCATCCGCTTTCAAAGCTTTCATCTGAGCTTCCTTGATTTGTTCAGGCAAGTGAGTGCCAACCGTAAGCTGCAAAGCTCGCACGCGTCGAGGTTTGGCGGTCTCCGTTCTACTCAAGGCATCAATTACTATATTTGCCTTTCCTAGGTGATATTTAATAGCACAATCATAATCGTTTAACAATTCCACCCGATGTTACTACCTCATGTTTAGCTCTTTTAGCTCAAAGATATGCTAAAGACTCTTATGATCGGTGTAAATAGTGCATTTGGTACCGTACAAGTAATATCTCCAGATCTTCAAGGCAAAAAACACTGCATGCAACTCCAAGTCATGGGTGGTGTAGTTTTTCTTGTCCACCTTCAGTTGTCTTGAGGCATAGTCTATCACCTTTTCATGTTGCATGTGACATCCGGTAATTTTCCGTTACCAAACTCCGTTAGTTCCGTTAAGTTTTGCATACACGTGTCGTAAGCACACACTAGTTGCCGTTTGACGTTGGTGACTTAAAAATAATTAATAATGTTAATTTAATAATAATATAGTTGATAAGATGATTATTATTTTATGCTTATGTGTTTACGCGATTTAAAGACTATTTGGGAATTTTATCGCGTAACGCGGAAACGCGTGTGTTAATTCGTAGGTTGCGTGTTTTATAAAGATAAAATATATAATTGTTATTACTAGTTTATATATTTGTTAGATGGTTAAAAACACTTTTAAAAAAATAGCTAAAAGCTGAATTTTTATAAGATACAAGTTAAAAGGGTTAAAGGTGTAAATGTGGCTAATTAAACTAAACAAAAAAAAATACCCTAGCCCCCACTTCTCCCCACATACGTGACCCACAGCTCTCTCCCTCTCTTTATGCGATTCCAGCCAAGAACCAAGCATTACAACCTGATTTTGATCGATTTCAAGCTAGGAAACGCGTTAGGATCATCAATTGCAAGTCGATACACGTTTAAAGGTTAGGTTTTTGCAAGTTTTTCATGTTCTTTCATTATGGCTGAACCTTAATTCGTAAATTGGGTGCAAGTAGGTCGAAATTGTTGTGGTTTGATGATGCTAACATGTTAGTTTGATTGTATGAATGTTGTTTAACGTTGATTATGCATGTATGATACGTCTCTAATGAATGGATCATGAACTTTGAGTCTACATGAGCCCTAATTCGAAATTGATGATGATAATATGAAATTGATGATTGTTAGATGGTTATATGATGTTAGTTAGGTTGTATGAATGTTGAATGATGTTGATTTTGCAAGAAATCTAGGGTTTGATCATCTAGTTCATACATTGCCATAAGAGGAAACTTTTTGGTTCTTGGAATCCATGATTTGATGATTCTAAGATGTTAGATGTAACGCTTAGATGCTTGCTTAATTGAATTGTGCAAGAAAATCCATGAAATTGTGATGTTGATCATGACTTACTAAAAGTAGAAACTTTTGTGTATGATGTTTGGGAAATTGGATGTTTTGGAGGTGATTAGCATGTTAGGATGAATTCTATGAACTTGATTAGGTATATAATAGTTGAAATTATGGTTGAATTGGATGCTAAATCACTTTTGGGTATTACTTTCCCAAAAGGGAAACTTTATTTTGGATAATCATTGAATATTGAGAATTGGACTTATTCATGACTTTAGGATCATGCTAGAATGATTGTTATGGATGTCTAAAGTGGTAGAATCTGTTAATTGGGTTGTATGGAATGTTTATTTGGTTATTGGGTGATTTATGCACTTTGATGATCATGTATGGTTTGGTATGTTGATTAGTAACTAGGACGTCATGTTTGGGACTGGAATTGGTCATATTGATGTATGTTGCATGTATTGGGCATCTTGTATGTGTTGTGAATAGTATCGATGACTTTTTGGTAAATTATCTGTTTTGACGCGTATATGCTAAATCATGGCTATAGGTCATGTAAGTAGGTTATGCATGATCTAACCTGTTATATGATACACTGGTTATGTTATGAACGCACTGAGTATGCTAGATGCTAAGAATTTACATAACTTGTATGATATGTGCATAGTATGATGATTTAAGCAATGCATTGGGAATGTAGCATCAAATGTGATTCATTGGAATGTTAACCATGTATGTTATATGCTTATGTATGTTTAAATGGCTTACAACGCATAATATCACCAACGGGTCAAACGGGTCAACTAGGTCACATGTATGTTGTCTTTATAGAACCTTGAGTTCTTTGTTGTAGAACACTTAGGGTTTCCCTTGGGATTTTTGTGTGTACATGTACTTATGTACTTGTGTGTTCTAGGTAACCTTTGAAGGTTGTCTTTCCACTCGTTCTTGTCAAGTTAAGCCTTAGATATCTATCAAGCGTATCAGGTGAGTTCATGCCCCACTGTTTTACTTAATCTATTTTGGGGGAGATAGCATACTGGTAACTTTACAACGCTTTTTATATTTAAGTTGTGTATGATATTAATATAGTGCTGTTTACCATGATAAAGTCCTCACACTTTTGAATTGTTAATATTGGATAGCGGGGAAACTTGGGTAGTACTACTGGGTCTGACGAGCCCCACCTGTGTGACTCGAGGTCAACCGGGTGTAATTTGTCCTATGATTATTCGTCACGATATGGTGAAGTCGTGACGGGAGGCAAACATAACACAGCCAGCTTCAATTGCGAAATCACTATGTATTAATATCAATTTGTTAATGGACTAGCTATCTATTACAATGCACATGCTTATTTATACACTATTGATAAACTGTTATGTTTATACGCAAACTCTTGAACTCACCAACCATGTGTTGACTTTTAGTATGCTATTCTCAGGTCGTTAGTCTGGATTGCTGATAGGAGCACTACACGAATCAGCATGCATTTTAGAGATTTAAACTTCAAACATAATTACTCGTCTTTTATTTATGGTTTAAAATACTTGGTTGGCACTTGTTTTGCCATATGGTACTTTCACATGTTTTGGGTTGTTTTATTTACTTTACGCTTCCGCATGACTTTTAAAGTTTGAACTCTGGTTTGGTTTACGTTAAAGTAGCATATAGAGTCGTTCCGAGTAACTATTGACTGTGATCCTGGTTTGTTCACACGCCTCACGGTAAAACTCCGCACGTGGATTTTGAGGGTGTGACAGATTGGTATTAGAGCCATTGGTTATAGAGAACTAGGTTGCATACACACTAGACTATAACCGCACACAGTTAGTTAGTTACTTGTTCCTGAATTCTCTTACTGTATACTCATTGGCATACACAAATCACACTCTCTACAGCATGGCATCTTCATCGAGAGCACCTGGTAAACGACCAACATCACCCACCCGATCAGAGTCCCCACCTCCGGGACCAGTACCCGACGATGGACTTGACTGGCCTCGTTTGGACTACCCACGAGGTGAGTTCGACTGGGATCAACCGTTTGTGCCACCTGAACGCGACCCTCCACGAGACCGGAGTTTCTACCCTGAGTTCGTAGATCACCTCATGTATAGGGAACGTGTACTAACACCGAGACCCAGAACTAGGACCAACACTGAGCAACCACTACCTACACTTCCGCGGACGGTGCAGTCCAACGAGCAGGTTATTGCTGCATTGGTGGCAGCACTGGACACAGAGCAACACCGGGTCCGGCGACTCACTAGCGATGTCTGTACACTACAACACGAGGTGTACACGCTGCGACATCAACTGGACGAACTCGAGGAGCATCATGGTAAAACCTTGGAGGGGTGTTACCAAATGCGGGACGGTTACCAGACGCTGAGTGGACGCGTGACCGCACGAGAGCAACACGACGAAACAGCCGACAACAGGAGTGCTGCATTAGAAGCTCAGTTGGCGGCGCTTCAGATCGCCATAGCTCCTGCTCCTGTGGAGGCCCCCGAGGAGGAGGAGGAATCAGAGGAGGAGCCGATAGGAGTTTCATATCCTTAAAGTTCTGTAGTCTTTTAAGTGATATCCCTTCTGCCTTAGAATCCGAATATACCGTAGAATTGGCTGACGGTAAACAGATCCATGTGACACACATCCTTAGAGATTGTAAGATAGAACTCGCTGGTCATACTTTCGCTATAGATTTTATGCCTGTTACACTAGGAAGTTTTGACGTTTTGGTAGGCATGGATTGGCTCTCAAATAAGCAAGCGGAAGTCATATGTCATGAGAAGATCATACGAATTCCTGTTGGTGATGAAATTCTCACAGTCCGAGGCGATAGGAGTGGTGCAGTGATGGGCATTATCTCCTACATGAAAGCACATAAGTTACTGCGAAAAGGTCGCTTGGCTATTCTAGCACTCGTCACCGATAAACAACCGGATGAAAGGCGAATGGAAGACATACCCGTCGTACGAGACTTTCCCGAGGCGTTTCCAGAGGATCTTCCTGGATTACCACCTCATCGTCAAGTGGAATTTAAAATTGAACTGACTCCCAGTGAAGCCCCGATTGCTAGAGCACCTTATCGATTAGCACCGAACGAACTACAGGAGTTGTCATCACAACTTCAGGAGCTTTTAGATAAGGGCTTTATTCGACCTAGCTCATCACCTTGGGGAGCCCCTGTTCTCTTTGTTAAGAAGAAAGATGGCACGTTTTGAATGTGCATCGATTATAGGGAGTTAAACAAAGTCACAGTTAAGAACCGATACCCTTTACCTCGCATCGACGACTTATTTGATCAGCTTCAGGGATCCAGCTATTATTCGAAGATCGACTTGAGATCTGGCTATCATCAAGTCAGAGTCCGTGAGGAAGACATCTCCAAAACTGCATTCCGTACTCGTTATGGTCATTACGAGTTCTTGGTCATGCCTTTTGGGTTGACAAATGCACCTGCGGTGTTCATGGATCTCATGAATCGCGTGTGCAAACCCTATCTTGATCAGTTTGTTATTGTGTTTATCGATGACATACTGATATACTCTAAGACCAAGGAGGACCATGAAGAGCATCTACGATTAATCTTGGAATTATTGAAAAATGAGCAACTGTACGCCAAATTCTCTAAGTGTGACTTTTGGATACGCGAAATACAATTCCTAGGTCATATTGTTAATGAGAAGGGTATACATGTTGATCCTGCCAAGATCGTAGCAATAAAGAATTGGGCTATACCTAAAACACCGAGTGAGATACGGCAATTTCTGGGATTGGCGGGGTATTACCGACGATTCATAGAGGGATTTTCTAAGATTGCACAACCTCTCACCGCTTTGACCCACAAAGGAACGACATACAAATGGGGAGAAAGTCAAGAGGTAGCTTTTCAGCTATTGAAACAGAAACTCTATAGTGCACCGATATTGGCACTGCCAGAGGGGACGGATGATTTCGTGGTGTATTGTGACGCATCCATTCAAGGATTGGGTTGTGTTCTGATGCAGCGCGATAAGGTGATAGCCTACGCCTCTAGACAACTAAAGGTTCACGAGAAGAATTATACTACCCTTGATCTGAAGTTGGGTGAAGTAGTTTTTGCCTTAAAGATTTGGAGACATTACTTGTACGGTACCAAATGCACTATCTACACCGATCACAAGAGTCTTCAGCACATCTTTGAGCAAAAAGAGTTGAATATGAGGCAGCGGCATTGGGTGGAACTTCTGAACGGTTATGATTGCGCTATCAAGTACCATCCTGGAAAGGCGAACGTAGTTGCCGATGCCTTAAGCCGAAAAGAAACAGTTAAACCAAAGCGGGTGCGAGCCTTGCAACTCACGATCAGTACCTATTTGCTTGAACAAGTTAAGGAAGCACAAATAGAAGCCTTGAAAGAGGAAAACATTGTTTCTGAGTCATTATGGGGAATGGATAAACAATTGGTAGAGAAAGAAGATGGAATTCGGTACTTCATGGATAGACTTTGGGTGCCTGTTTATGGAAATCTGAGGGATTTGGTTATGAGCGAGGCACACAAGTCTAAATACTCTATACATCCTGGATCTGACAAGATGTATCATGATCTAAAGGCGCACTATTGGTGGCCTAACATGAGGGCAGATGTAGCTACGTATGTGAGAAAGTGTTTGATCTGCTCAAAAGTCAAAGTGGAATACCAAAAACCATCTGGACTGTTACAACAACCCGAGATACCGATGTGGAAATAGGAACAAATCTCTATGGATTTTATCACTAAATTACCCCGGATTAATACTGGTTGTGACACAATCTGGGTCATTGTGGATCGCTTGACCAAGTCCGCTCACTTCCTTGCAATTAAGGAAACGGATAAGATGGAGAAGCTAACCCGATTGTATCTTAAGGAGATCGTTTCAAGACACGGCATACCAATCTCAATTATCTCTGATCGCGATGCTCATTTCACATCACACTTCTGGCAGTCACTGCAGAAATCTCTGGGTACACGATTGGATATGAGTACTGCTTATCATCCACAGACCGACAATCAGAGTGAGCGTACCATACAGACTTTGGAGGATATGCTACGTGCTTGTGTGATTGACTTCGGGAACAACTGGGAAGTTCACCTACCTTTGGTGGAATTTTCCTATAATAACAGTTATCACACTAGCATACATGCATCACCTTTCGAGGCTTTGTATCGGAGAAAGTGTCGATCACTGGTTTGCTGGCTGAAATTGGTGATAGTCAACTAACGGGTCCCGAACTCATTCATGAAACAACTGAGAAGATTATGCAGATACGAAACCGTATGGCTGCAGCAAGAGATAGACAGAAAAGTTTTGCTGACAAGAGACGGAAACCTCTCGAATTTCAAATTGGCGACAAGGTCCTATTGAAAGTCTCACCGTGGAAAGGCGTAGTTCGGTTTGGCAAGCGAGGAAAGCTAAATCCGAGGTATGTTGGACCATTTGAAATATTGGAAAGGATAGGTCCAGTGGCCTATCGACTAGCTTTACCCGATTCATTGAGTGGAGTCCACAACGTATTTCACGTTTTAAACCTGAAGAAGTGCCTGTCTGACGAAACACTAATTGTACCACTAGAAGATGTTTAAGTGGATGAACAATTACACTTTATCGAAGAACCAGTCGAGGTGATGGATCGTGAGGTGAAAACACTTAAGCAGAGCAAAATACCTATAGTCAAAGTTCGTTGGAACTCGCGACGTGGACCGGAATTCACGTGGGAACGTGAGGATCAAATGAAGCTTAAGTACCCTCAACTGTTCGAGACGATGCCTGCAGACAAAGTTATTGATTTAAATTTCGGGAGGAAATTTCTTTCAACATGGGGATGATGTGACAACTCATCCAAAACTCACTCGATTTCGATTTCTGTGTGCCAATGCAGTAGACCAGTGATGGAACACTCTCACCATGTGATGGAACACTCTCACCATGTAACACAATTTTCGGGACGAAAATTCTTTCAACATGGGGATAATGTGTCATCCGGTAATTTTCCGTTACCAAACTCCGTTAGTTCCGTTAAGTTTTGCATACACGTGTCGTAAGCACACACTAGTTGTCGTTTGACGTTGGTGACTTAAAAATAATTAATAATGTTAATTTAATAATAATCTAGTTGATAAGATGATTATTATTTTATGCTTATGTGTTTACGCGATTTAAAGACTATTTGGGAATTTTATCGCGTAACGCGGAAACGCGTGTGTTAATTCGTAGGTTGCGTGTTTTATAAAGATAAAATATATAATTGTTATTACTAGTTTATATATTTGTTAGATGGTTAAAAACACTTTTAAAAAATAGCTAAAAGTTGAATTTTTATAAGATACAAGTTAAAAGGGTTAAAGGTGTAAATATGGCTAATTAAACTAAACAAAAAAATGCCCTAGCCCCCACTTCTCCCCACATACGCGACCCGCAACTCTCTCCCTCTCTTTCTGCGATTCCAGCCAAGAACCAAGCATTACAACCTGATTTTGATCGATTTCAAGCTAGGAAACGCGTTAGGATCATCAATTGCAAGTCAATACACGTTTAAAGGTTAGGTTTTTGCAAGTTTTTCATGTTCTTTCATTATGGCCGAACCTTAATTCGCAAATTGGGTGCAAGTAGGTTGAAATTGTTGTGGTTTGATGATGGTAACATGTTAGTTTGATTGTATGAATGTTGTTTAACGTTGATTATGCATGTATGATACGTCTCTAATGAATGGATCATGAACTTTGAGTCTACATGAGCCCTAATTCAAAATTGATGATGATAATATGAAATTGATGATTGTTAGATGGTTATATGATGTTAGTTAGGTTGTATGAATGTTGAATGATGTTGATTTTGCAAGAAATCTAGGGTTTGATCATCTAGTTCATACATTGCCATAAGAGGAAACTTTTTGGTTCTTGGAATCCATGATTTGATGATTCTAAGATGTTAGATGTAATGCTTAGATGCTAGCTTAATTGAATTGTGCAAGAAAATCCATGAAATTGTGATGTTGATCATGACTTACTAAAAGTAGAAACTTTTGTGTATGATGTTTGGGAAATTGGATGTTTTGGAGGTGATTAGCATGTTAGGATGAATTCTATGAACTTGATTAGGTATATAATAGTTGAAATTATGGTTGAATTGGATGTTAAATCACTTTTGGGTATTACTTTCCCAAAAGGGAAACTTTATTTTGGATAATCATTGAATATTGAGAATTGGACTTATTCATGACTTTAGGATCATGCTAGAATGATTGTTATGGATGTCTAAAGTGGTAGAATCTGTCAATTGAGTTGTATGGAATGTTTATTTGGTTATTAGCTAATTTATGCACTTTGATGATCATGTATGGTTTGGTATGTTGATTAGTAACTAGGACATCATGTTTGGGACTGGAATTGGTCATATTGATGTATGTTGCATGTATTGGGCATCTTGTATGTGTTGTGAATAGTATGGATGACTTTTTGGTAAATTATCTGTTTTGACCCGTATATGCTAAATCATGGCTATAGGTCATGTAAGTAGGTTATGCATGATCTAACCTGTTATATGATACACTGGTTATGTTATGAACGCACTGAGTATGCTAGATGCTAAGAATTTACATAACTTGTATGATATGTGCATAGTATTTTAAACACAATCATAACCCACAGGTCCCAGGATCGAAACCTGGCTCTGATACCAACCTGTGACGCCCTAAACCCGGCAGGGCACCGGAGGCACGTCACGCAGTTGGATTAATATTTTAAACACAAATCAGAGCTTTCTATTTACAGCGGAAGACTTTAAACACTATTATATATTAACCCAACTTTTTAGAACATTTTACATATGATTGTATTTAATTATACATCACCGTATTTACATTATTAACAAGCCCTAAATCCTATGCCAGCAGTTGCTCCAGGATAGCGTCCTCATCGGCTCATACTTGCTTTCCTCTATTATTAGAGGATCCCTCCTTACCTAGCATACATAACATACTCAAAACATCAGATAAACTGGTGAGTTTTAATTTTCATTAAAACAATAACAATATCTTTACACATACAAAAGTTCTAATTATATTGTCAATATTATAAATTCAACTTTTATCATTACTTTGTCCCCCTGGACCTGTTTCACAGAACGTCGGTTGCCCACATCTAGCAACTACCAGTTCCCCATACTCAGAAACGTCGGTTGCCCACATCTAGCAACTACCAGTCTCCCATACCCAGTAACGTCGGTTTCCCACATCTAGCAACTACCAGTCACTATCTCTCATCCAGTAGGATGCCAATTAATCATCTAGGGTCGTCACCATAAGATGTTCACAAAGCTGAGTGATCGTCATCACTCCTATCAAACTGTACAGTTTCACACCCAGGCATCTTACCCTATCTGGCCTGTTGAGATTTACATCATATTACCATTTCAAAAACATTTCTTTTACTTATTGCCAATATTATCACATTCACTTACACCCCCCACATTCTTCTTTTTTTTAGCACCAGTTTTAATATATTTTCATTAATCATTACACCCCATCTGACCCGTTGGAATCATTATCATCACATAATGATTAACAATGTTCAGATAACCATCTTTTACACTCTACCTGACCCACTGAAATCATTACCATCACGTAATGCTTAACAATGTTCAGTTAATCATTTATTACCCCCATTTCCCTCTAACAGCTTTACAAACTGTTAGAAACATATCAACCTCACTATCACAATTCTGGTACTAAAATATTCAATTCATTTATCATTGTATGTGTGCTAGCCCGAATAATGAAACCAAACATTTAAAAAGGGCTTAGAACTCACCTTATTAACTTCCTCACCACAGTCTACACAATCCGTGCACACAAGGTAACTAATCCTTCCTCTAATCAAGGTATATCTAAAGCAATAAACCTTGATTCAGTAAACTTATTCTCAAACAGGGCCCTTATGCGATTGAACACTTATGCGAATGAGCAATCATGCGATTGGACCTATGCGGATGAACCATGCGACTGAACCTTCAGTCGTACGACTAGCGATTCATTCGCAAGATTGAGTTCTCATTCGTACCCAGTGTTCACTCGTCTTCATTCAGACTTCCAACCAGGCGACTGGGTTCCAATCGCACGACTGAACCTCCATTCGCACTCAGTCGCACGACTAGACTCTCATTCGTGCGATTGAGTCATGCGATTGAGCCCATTCTCCTGAAACGAACCAGCAGCTGTATTCTTGACGTTTTTGATCCAAACTTACTCAAAATTTGAGTTTTAACCATCCAAATCATACCATATTCAAAACAGATCCTATACACATCGTTTACAATGGTTTCGGACCATTATTTCATCAAAACTTCACAAAAACTTGGATTTTAATTCCTGGATTTTAAATTCAGAAATGAACCAGACCAATTTACTAATTTAAACAGGTTATTGGATCAAATTCAATCATACACACAACTTATAACATCTCCGGATTAATCCGTGATGTTCAAAACTTACCACAATGGAGTTTCGCCTAATCAATTTCGTGAGAACAGGGTTTTGGGTGTGAAGGGGACAAGAAAACAGAATAGATGCAGATAGAAATCTGCCCTTGAACCCCCTGCACCGCCCCACTTATCCATACACTCAACTTAACCGCCTCTCCTTCAGTCGCACGATTGAACCATTCGTACGACTGAACCATGCGACTGAAGCTCATACGCCTACAATTCGTATGACTGAGTCTCAATCGCACGTAAGGGGTGCGATTGAAGTTCATTCGCATATGACTTATGCGACTGAACACTTAAACACTCAAACAACTCAATTTAATTTAATTAATCATAACTATAATATAATTTACAAGTCCGGATTTGGAAACCGGATGTTACAACTCTCCCCCCTTAAATAGGTTTCGTCCTCGAAACCAACTATTCAAACAACTGGGGATAATCTCTCCTCATCTCATCTTCTGATTCCCACGTGAAATCAGATCCCTTTCTATTTGACCACTGCACTTTAACTAAATCAATAGTTTTATTCCTCAGCCTTTTCACTTTTCTATCTACTATAGCAGTAGGTTTCTCAACATAGTTTAACTTATCATCCACTTCTATATCATCCAAATGTACATAAGCATTCTCATCGGCCAAACACTTGTGCAACTGTGACACGTGAAAGGTTGGGTGGATTCCTTGCAACTGATCGGGTAATTCTAGTTTATAAGCCACTTTTCCAATCCATTCTATAATTCTAAACGGTCCTATAAAACGAGGACTTAACTTTCCCCTCTTTCTGAATCTGATAATTCCCTTCCAAGGAGATACCTTCAACATAACTCTATCTCCTACTTCGAACTCTATATGCCTTCGCCTTTTATCTTCATAAGACTTTTGTTGATCCTGAGCTGCTTTAAACCGAGCTTTGATCTGATCCAGTTTTTCATTCGTAGCCTGTACAATTTCCAAATTGCCTAACTCTTTCTGCCCAACTTCTCCCCAGCATATCGGACTCCTGCACTTTCTTCCATATAACATCTCATAAGGGGATCAATCGCCCTAAACCCACAGGTCCCAGGATCGAAACCTGTACAATTTCCAAATTTTGAGTAAGTTTGGATCAAAAACATCAAGAACACAGCTGCTGATTCGTTTCAGGCGAATGGGCTCAATCGCATGACTCAATCTCATGAATGAGAGTCTAGTCGTGCGACTGAGTGCGAATGGAGGTTCAGTCGTGCGATTGGAACCCAGTCGCCTTGTTGGAAGTCCGAATGAAGACGAGTGAACACTGGGTACGAATGAGAACTCAATCGTGCGAATGAATCGCTAGTCGTCCGACTGAAGGTTCAGTCGCATGGTTCATCCGCATAGGTCCAATCGCATGATTGCTCATTCGCATAAATGTTCAATCGCATGAGGGCCCTGTTTGAGAATAAGTTTACTGAATCAAGGTTTATTGCTTTAGATATACCCTGATTAGAGGAAGGATTAGTTACCTTGTGTACATGGATTGTGCAGACTGTGGTGAGGAAGTTGATAAGGTGAGTTCTAAGCCCTTTTTAAATGTTTGGTTTTATCATTCGGGCTAGCACACATACAATGATAAATGAATTGAATATTTTAGTACCAGAATTGCGATAGTGAGGTTGATATGTTTCTAACAGTTTGTAAAGCTGTTAGAGGGAAAGTGGGGGTGATAAATGATTAACTGAACATTGTTAAGCATTACGTGATGGTAATGATTTCAGTGGGTCAGGTAGAGTGTAAAAGATGGTCATCTGAACATTGTTAATCATTATGTGATGATAATGATTCCAATGGGTCAGATGGGGTGTAATGATTAATGAAAATATGTTAAAACTGGTGCTAAAAAAAGAAGAATGTATGGGGTGTAAGTGAATGTGATAATATTGGCAATAAGTAAAAGAAATGTTCTTGAAATGGTAATGTGATGTAAATCTCAACAGGCCAGTTAGGGTAAGATGCCTGGGTGTGAAACTGTACAGTTTGATAGGAGTGATGACGATCACTCAGCTTTATGAACATCTTGTGGTGACGACCCTAGATGATTAATTGGCATCCTGCTGGATGAGAGATAGTGACTGGTAGTTGCTAGATGTGGGCAACCGACGTTACTGGGTATGGGAGACTGGTAGTTGCTAGATGTGGGCAACCGACGTTTCTGAGTATGGAGAACTGGTAGTTGCTAGATGTGGGCAACCGACGTTCTGTGAAACAGGTCCAGGGGGACAAAGTAATGATAAAAGTTGAATTTATAATATTGCCAATATAATTAGAACTTTTATATGTGTAAAGATATTGTTATTGTTTTAATGAAAATTAGAACTTACCAGTTTATCTGATGTTTTAAGTATGTTGTGTGTGCTAGGTAAGGAGGGATCCTCTAATAATAGAGGAAAGCAAGTATGAGCCGATGAGGACGCTATCCCGGAGCAACTGCTGGCATAGGATTTAGGGCTTGTTAATAATGTAAATAGGGCGATGTATAATTAAATACAATCATATGTAAAATGTTCTAAAAAGTTGGGTTAATATATAATAGTGTTTAAAGTCTTCCGCTGTAAATAGAAAGCTCTGATTTGTGTTTAAAATATTAATCCAACTGCGTGACGTGCCTCCGGTGCCCTGCCGGGTTTAGGGCGTCACAGGTTGGTATCAGAGCAGTAGTTAAAGGGATCTAGTGTCATAATAACTAGACTTTAACTAGAAAATAGATATGCCAGCAGGGATAGCTAGATAGAATAGTTTATTAAAACAAGAGAAGGTGATGGGACTATCATGAGAAGGAATAACGAGAATAGTAAAAGTAAAGTAAACAATTAATAGTACTTGGCCAACATTATTAATAATTTACTTTACTTATTGTATTCTGGTTACATACTTACATGTGGGTACCAAATAATCCTGATCTCGTTTTAATAGGTTATGGCTGATAGGGAGAGTGAAAGAATGCAAGGTGGAACCTCGGGAAGAAACGTTGATGAGAGCACCGAGGTGCTTAGTATGACGAGGCAGCAATTCCGTGATGCAATTGCTGAGGAGGTTCGTAAAGCCTTGAATGTAGCTAGACCTGATGAAAGTAGGAATGTTGATAAAGCTGAAGGGTCTAGTGAGAGAAAAGGAGTTACGTATAGCCAGTTTAAAGAATGTAATCCTCCATGATTTTCTGGGGCTATGGATGTGGTAGCCACTTATAAATGGCTTCGTGAAATGGAGTTACGTATAGCCAGTTTAAAGAATGTAATCCTCCATGATTTTCTGGGGCTATGGATGTGGTAGCCACTTATAAATGGCTTCGTGAAATGGAAGCCGTGATCAAGTTGAGTGAGTGTAGGGAGGATCAGAAGGTAAAGTTTGCAGCCCACTCGTTTGTAGGTGAGGTTCTGTATTGGTGGGATATGATTATCCAGACATTAGGTGAGGAGGCTACCGACAGAATGTTATGGCCTGAATTTAGAAAGTTAGTATCGGATAAGTTTTGTCCGAAAGGCGAGATGGATCGAATAGAAATGAGTTTCCTGCAGTTTCAGGCGGGTAATATGTCTCATAGGGAATACACGTCTAAGTTTGAGGAGATGGCGCGGTTGGTGCCTCATTTAGTGGTTCCTGAAGAGAAGAAAATTTTGAGGTATACACAGGGATTGCCTCAGGAGGTTAGGAAGTTGGTTAGATCATCTGCTCCGAGTAGTTACCAGTTGACGGTAAACTTAGCTGCAGATATGTATCAAGAAGTTTATGGTAGTAATGTTGCTCCTGATGGGGGAAAAAGGAGGCGAGAAGAACCTGTAGTGCAAAGAAGATTTGAGAATCCAAGTTTTCAAAAGAAAAGTAGGTTTGGAAGGGGCCAATTTCCGAGGAATGCCAGAAATGAGTTGCCACGTTGCAGGAAATGTGGTAGGCTACACCAGGGAGAATGTATGATTGGTAGCAGGACTTGTTTTAGATGTGAAAAGATGGGACATTATGCTAATGAATGTAGTGAAGGTCCTCGTAAATGTTATGAGTGTGGAGAAACGGGGCATATCTGAAGTGAATGTCCAAAGTTGGTAGTTAGAAAGCCTGAACCAGTTATATCGATGAAAGGGTCAGGAGAAGGGTCGAGTGTGGCCAAGGGGCGAGCATATTCTATGTCAGCTAGTGAGGCTAAAGCTTTGCCAGATGTAGTTTCAGGTACGTTTCTAGTGAATGGAATTCCAGCTAATGTGTTATTTGATTCTGGTGCGAGTGGAAGTTTTGTATCTATTGATTTTTGTCCTATGCTTGCATGTGAAGTTCGACCATTAGAGGTAGCTTTTGTAGTTGAAACTGCTAATGATAGATCTGTGATGATTAGTAGTATGATTGATGGTTGTTATATTGAATTAGATGGATATAGATTGCCTGTTAAACTATATCCTATGGTGTTAGGAGGATTTGATGTAGTTTTGGGTATGGATTGGTTGGCAAACCATGAAGCCCATATTGTATGTAATAAGAAGTTAATTCAATTAAGAACACCGGATGGGAAAACGATTAATATATATGGTGATAGAGAGGAGTCAACTGTGAAAATAATATCTATGATAAAAGCTGATAAGTTAATGAGCCGCGGGTGTGCATCTTATTTGATATATGTAATTGATTCTCAAAAGCCTGTAAGAAAGATAGAGGACATTCCTGTGGTTAGAGATTTTATAGATGTGTTTTCCAGAGGAATTACCAGGTATTCCTCCAGATCGTGAAGTTGAGTTTAGAATTGATTTGGTTCCGGGTGCTAAGCCACTTGCTAAGCCACCTTATAGATTAGCTCCATCAGAATTGAAAGAGTTAATGAAGCAATTGAAGACTTGCTAGAAAGAGGTTTCATTGGACCCAGTTCTTCCCCGTGGGGTGCTCCAGTATTGTTTGTGAAGAAGAAAGATGGGAGTATGCGTATGTGTATTGATCACAGAGAATTAAACAAGTTGACAATAAAGAATAAGTATCCACTCCCACGAATAGATGATTTGTTTGATCAGCTACAGGGAGCCAGTTGGTTTTATAAGATAGACCTTCGTTCGGGATATCATCAGTTAAAAGTCAAGGAAGAAGATATACCTAAGACAGCGTTTCGTACCCGCTATGGTCATTATGAATTTCTGGTTATGTCTTTTGGGTTGACAAATGCCCCTACTGCTTTTATGGATTTGATAAACAGGGTGTGCAAACCAATGTTGGATTGATCAGTAATTGTGTTTATTGATGATATACTGATCTATTCAAAGAATGAGGGAGATCACGCCTGCCATCTTCGTGAAGTGTTGGAAAGATTGAGAGAAGAAAAGCTTTATGCAAAATTCTCTAAGTGTGAGTTTTGGTTGCGGGAAGTACAGTTTTTAGGACATGTGATCAATGCAGAGGGTATTTTAGTAGACCCTACTAAGATTGAAACGGTAGTGAAGTGGAGTCCTCCAAAGACGCCATCTGAAGTCCGCAGTTTCTTGGGTCTAGCTGGTTATTATAGAAGATTTATTTAAGATTTTGCCAAAATCGCATCCCCGTTAACGAAACTGACGAGGAAGAATGAAGAATACGTTTGGGGACCAGAACAAGAAAATGCATTTCAAGAACTGAAGCAGAAGTTAACCCAATCACCAGTGCTGTCGTTGCCAGATGGAAATGAAGATTTGGTGATTTATTCAGATGCTTCGTATCAAGGTTTAGGCTGTGTTTTGATGCAGAGGGGACGAGTAATTGCTTATGCTTCCAGACAGTTAAAAGAACATGAAAAGAATTATCCGACACATAATCTAGAACTGGCAGTAGTGGTATTTGCCTTGAAAATATGGAGGCATTACTTATATGGGACGAAATGTACAATTTACACGGATCATAAGAGTTTGAAATATTTCTTTGATCAGAAGGAATTGAACATGCGCCAGCGAAGATGGTTAGAATTGGTGAAAGATTATGATTGTGAAATACTTTACCATCCTGGTAAAGCAAATGTGGTTGCTGACGCATTAAACAGAAAGAATGAACACCCTCCAATTCGAGTTAAGTCATAAAAGTTAGTGATAACCCCAGATTTTATGCATCAGTTACGAGAAGCTCAATTAGAAGCATTAAAAGAAGAGAACGTGAAGTGGGAATGAATGAAGGGTCAAACAAAGGATCTGGAAGAAAATAATTTTAGGGTTAAGACAAAATGTGGTCGTATGTGGATTCCGATTAACATGAAAGAGTTAGTTCTAGATGAAGCCCATAAATCCAGATATTCTATACACCCTGGTGTTACTAAGATGTACAAGGATTTAAAACAAGAATATTGGTGGCCCGGTATGAAGTTTAATGTGATGCAGTATGTGAATAGGTGTTTGACGTGTCTTCAGGTCAAAGCTGAGCATCAAAAGCCATATGGTAAGCTTCAACCTTTAGAGATCCCGAAATGGAAGTAGGAAGAATTGACAATGGATTTCATAACTAAGCTTCCGCGTACAGCTAAAGGTTATGATACCATTTGGGTCATAGTAGATAGATTGACACTTAGTGGGCATTTCTTACCAATCAAGGAAACGTATAACTCTGAGAAGTTAGCAGAATTGTTTATTCGAGAAATTATTGCTCGTCATGGGGTACCAGTATCT
Source organism: Flaveria linearis (assembly GCA_024085815.1). Taxonomy (NCBI): domain Eukaryota; kingdom Viridiplantae; phylum Streptophyta; class Magnoliopsida; order Asterales; family Asteraceae; genus Flaveria; species Flaveria linearis. The sequence goes on from CM044006.1 coordinate 39,509,437, forward strand.
ATTGTGTCAGATAGAGATACACGTTTTACTTCAAGATTTTGGAGAAAGTTTCATGAAGATATGGGTACTAGTTTATTACATGGCACATCTTTTCACCCAGAAACTGATGGGTTGACTGAAAGGACTATCCAAACAGTTGAAGACATGTTACGAGCTTGTGTTATAGATTTCGGAGGTAGCTGGGATAGTCATCTGCCATTAGTTGAATTCTCCTACAATAACAGTTACCATTCTACAATTGGGAGAGCCTCTTATGAGATGTTATATGGAAGAAAGTACAGGAGTCCGATATGCTGGGGAGAAGTTGGGCAGAAAGAGTTGGGCAGTTTGGAAATTGTACAGGCTACGAATGAAAAACTGGATCAGATCAAAGCTCGGTTTAAAGCAGCTCAGGATCGACAAAAGTCTTATGAAGATAAAAGGCGAAGGCATATAGAGTTCGAAGTAGGAGATAGAGTTATGTTGAAGGTATCTCCTTGGAAGGGAATTATCAGATTCAGAAAGAGGGGAAAGTTAAGTCCTCGTTTTATAGGACCGTTTAGAATTATAGAACGGATTGGAAAAGTGGCTTATAAACTAGAATTACCCGATCAGTTGCAAGGAATCCACCCAACCTTTCACGTGTCACAGTTGCGCAAGTGTTTGGCCGATGAGAATGCTTATGTACATTTGGATGATATAGAAGTGGATGATAAGTTAAACTATGTTGAGAAACCTACTGCTATAGTAGACAGAAAAGTGAAAAGGCTAAGGAATAAAACTATTGATTTAGTTAAAGTGCAGTGGTCGAATAGAAAGGGATCTGACTTCATGTGGGAATCAGAAGATGAGATGAGGAGAGATTATCCCCAGTTGTTTGAATAGTTGGTTTCGAGGACGAAACCTATTTAGGGGGGGGGGAGAGTTGTAACATCCGGTTTCCAAATCCGGACTTGTAAATTATATTATAGTTATGATTAATTAAATTAAATTGATTTGTTTGAGTGTTTAAGTGTTCAGTCGCATAAGTCATATGCGAATGAACTTCAATCGCACCCCTTACGTGCGATTAAGACTCATTCGTACGAATTGTAGGCGTATGAGCTTCAGTCGCACGGTTCAGTCGTACGAATGGTTCAATCGTGCGACTGAAGGTGAGGCGGTTAAGTTGAGTGTATGGATAAGTGGGGCGGTGCAGGGGGTTCAAGGGCAGATTTCTATCTGCATCTATTCTGTTTTCTTGTCCCCTTCACACCCAAAACCCTGTTCTCATGAAATTGATTAGGCGAAACTCCGTTTTGGTAAGTTTTGAACATCACGGATTAATCCGGAGATGTTATAAGCTGTGTGTATGATTGAATTTGATCCAATAACCTGTTTAAATCAGTAAATTGGTCTGGTTCATTTCTAAATTTAAAATCCAGGAATTCAAATCCAAGTTTTTGTGAAGTTTTGATGAAATAATGGTCTGAAACCATTGTAAACGATGTGTATAGGATCTGTTTTGAATATGGTATGATTTGGATGGTTTAAAACTCAAATTTTGAGTAAATTTGGATAAAAAACGTCAAGAACACAGCTGCTGATTCGTTTCAGGCGAATGGGCTCAATCGCATTAGTCAATCGCACGAATGAGAGTCTAGTCGTGCGACTGAGTGCGAATGGAGGTTCAGTCGTGCGATTGGAACCCAGTCGCCTGGTTGGAAGTCCGAATGAAGACGAGTGAACACTGGGTACGAATGAGAACTCAATCGTGCGAATGAATCGCTAGTCGTACGACTGAAGGTTCAGTCGCATGGTTCATCCGCATAGGTCCAATCACATGATTGCTCATTCGCATAAGTGTTCAATCGCATGAGGGCCCTGTTTGAGAATAAGTTTACTGAATCAAGGTTTATTGCTTAAGATATACCTTGATTAGAGGAAGGATTAGTTACCTTGTGTACACGGATTGTGTAGACTGTGGTGAGGAAGTTGATAAGGTGAGTTCTAAGCCGTTTTTAAATGTTTGGTTTTATCATTCGGGCTAGCACACATACAATGATAAATGAATTGAATATTTTAGTACCAGAATTGTGATAGTGAGGTTGATATGTTTCTAACAGTTTGTAAAGCTGTTAGAGGGAAAGTGGGGGTAATAAATGATTAACTGAACATTGTTAAGCATTACGTGATGGTAATGATTTCAGTGGGTTAGGTAGAGTGTAAAAGATGGTCATCTGAACATTGTTAATCATTATGTGATGATAATGATTCCAATGGGTCAGATGGGGTGTAATGATTAATGAAAATATGTTAAAACTGGTGCTAAAAAAAGAAGAATGTGTGGGGTGTAAGTGAATGTGATAATATTGGCAATAAGTAAAAGAAATGTTTTTGAAATGGTAATATGATATAAATCTCAACAGGCTAGTTAGGGTAAGATGCCTGGGTGTGAAACTGTACAGTTTGATAGGAGTGATGACGATCACTCAGCTTTGTGAACATCTTGTCGTGACGACCCTAGATGATTAATTGGCATCCTACTGGATGAGAGATAGTGACTGGTAGTTGCTAGATGTGGGCAACCGACGTTACTGGGTATGGGAGACTGGTAGTTGCTAGATGTGGGCAACCGACGTTTTTGAGTATGGGGAACTGGTAGTTGCTAGATGTGGGCAACCGACGTTCTGTGAAACAGGTCCAGGGGGACAAAGTAATGATAAAAGTTGAATTTATAATATTGCCAATATAATTAGAACTTTTGTATGTGTAAAGATATTGTTATTGTTTTAATGAAAATTAGAACTCACCAGTTTATCTGATGTTTTGAGTATCTTGTGTGTGCTAGGTAAGGAGGGATCCTCTAATAATAGAGGAAAGCAAGTATGAGCCGATGAGGACGCTATCCTGGAGCAACTGCTGGCATAGGATTTAGGGCTTGTTAATAATGTAAATAGGGGATGTATAATTAAATACAATCATATGTAAAATGTTCTAAAAAGTTGGGTTAATATATAATAGTGTTTAAAGTCTTCCGCTGTGCATTGGGAATGTAGCATCAAATGTGATTCATTGGAATGTTAACCATGTATGTTATATGCTTATTTATGTTTAAATGGTTTACAACGCATAATATCACCAACGGGTCAAAGGGTCAACTAGGTCACATGTATGTTGTCTTTATAGAACCTTGAGTTCTTTGTTGTAGAACACTTAGGGTTTCCCTTGGGATTTTTGTGTGTACATGTACTTATGTACTTGTGTGTTCTAGGTAACCTTTGAAGGTTGTCTTTCCACTCGTTCTTGTCAATTAAGCCTTAGATATCTATCAAGCGTATCAGGTGAGTTCATGCTCCACTTTTTTACTTAATCTCTTTTGGGGGAGATAGCATACTGGTAACTTTACAACGCTTTTTATATTTAAGATGTGTATGATATTAATATAGTGCTGTTTACCATCATAAAGTCCTCACACTTTCGAATTGTTAATATTGGATAGCGGGGAAACTTGGGTAGTACTACTGGGTCTGACGAGCCCCACCTGTGTGACTTGAGGTCAACCGGGTGCAATTTGTCCTATGATTATTCGTCACGATATGGTGAAGTAGTGACGGGAGGCAAACATAACACAGCCAGCTTCAATTGCGAAATCACTATGTATTAATATCAATTTGTTAATGGACTAGCTATCTATTACAATGCACATGCTTATTTATACACTATTGATAAACTGTTATGTTTATACGCAAACTCTTGAACTCACCAACCATGTGTTGACTTTTAGTATGCTATTCTCAGGTGTTAATCTGGATTGCTGATAGGAGCACTACACGAGTCAGCATGCATTTTAGAGATTTAAACTTCAAACATAATTACTCATCTTTTATTTATGGTTTAAAATACTTGGTTGGCACTTGTTTTGCCATATGGTACTTTCACATGTTTTGGGTTGTTTTATTTACTTTACGCTTCCGCATGACTTTTAAAGTTTGAACTCTGGTTTGGTTTACGTTAAAGTAGCATATAGAGTCGTTCTGAGTAACTATTGACTGTGATCCTGGTTTGTTCACACACCTCGCGGTAAAACTCCGCACGTGGATTTTGAGGGTGTGACATTGCATCAAGACACAATGAGTCCTTGGGTAGAAGCATCATCGTAAATGACAAAATCATCACTTCCTTCTGGTAATGCTAATATTGATGCGCTACAAAGCTTCTGTTTCAGCAACTGGAAAGCTTCTTCTTAACTCTCTCCCCATCTAAACACGATACCTTTATGAGTCAAGGCAGTGAGAGGTTGAGCGATTTTTAAAAGTCCATCAATGAAGCGTCGATAGTGTTCTCCCAGTCCAAGGAATTGCCATATCTTACTAGGCGTGTTGGGAACCGACCAATTCTTTATCGCCTTAATCTTTGTAGGATCCACATGTATTCCCTTGTCGTTAAAATATGCCCCAAGAATTGCACTTCACGAATCCAGAAATCACACTTAGAAAACTTGGCGTAGAGTTGTTCCTTTCTAAGTAATTCCAAGATTAGACATAGGTGTCCCTCGTGTTCCTCCATGGTCTTAGAATAGATCGATATGTCATCGATAAACATGATAACAAACTGATCGAGGTAGGGTTTATACACATGATTCATGAGATCCATGAATACTTATTGGACCAAAAGAACTAATGAGCCAAGATCAGGAAAACCTCTAAGTCCCACATGTCATCACAACAACTGCTGAAAACCTTCTTCAGCAGTTTGACAAAGTCTGAAGAATCAAAGTCTGAAGATCAAAGATCTGAAGTACAACAACTGAACATCCCAAAGTGCTGAAGATAAGTACTGAAGTCTGAAGTACTGAAACATACAAGTACTGAAGACTTCAAGTACTGAAGACAAGTGCTGAAGATCAAAAGTTGAACTGAAGAACTGAAGATCATCTACTGATGCACAAAGTCTGAAGACAAAGACTGAAGACATCAGCTGATGACATCTACTGAAGTCATCAGCTGATACATCATCTGAAGCCCAAGTCTGAAGAACAAGTGCTGAAGCTTCAGAGTTTGTCATAACAGCTGAAGAAGTCTTCTTCAGTTGTTGTGATGGTTTTTCTCTTTCAGTAGTTTTGTTTATCTTTTCAGTAGTTTGTACAACAGCTGAAGAGCTTGTTCTTCAACTGTTATAGTTCAGTAGTTATAAACGACTGAAGAGTTTGTTCTTCAGTCGTTGTAGGCTTTCAGTAGTTTCCTTTTTCAGTACTTGTAATAGGTAGACAACTTTTGTAAGAAGATGTCAGATGTTGACATCTTCAGTAGTTTTATGTTCTATCAGCTGTTAGTTTAATAATCGGTTGATGTCACTGTCAAGTGACATCATCATTCATCCTTTGCCGTCTATAAAAGGATGGTGAACCATGCTGTATTAGGTGCCGAAATTTGTGAAGTTATAGATAATATCTTTTGCAGAACTTTTCTCTCTCTCTATGTTTGTACTTTTACATGCAAAATCTTTTGTGTTCTTGCTGTAATCGCTAATTACTGTGCTAAATCCGCTGTGAACATAATCTAATTGATCAAACTAGAGGCTGAGATCCTGTCAAATGGTATCAGAGCAGGTTAATCATTGATCAATTTCACTATTGATCATTTGAAACAGCTCTTTTGATCTCTACGTTTGATCGAATTAGCAATTTGCAAGAATTAGCTATAGAGAGTAAGATTCTGCTGTTTCTGGCCCTAAACTTGAGGTTCTCTGGTGGTTTCGAGCTACATTTGTTTTGCTTAAACTTGTTTTTGACTAAAATCTGAGATGACTACACCAACGAACGATCCTCACAATACTGGTTCCTCAACCAATCCTCCGATGCTTGTGAGGAATAAGTATAACATATGGCAACGTCGTATGCTTCACCACTTGTCTGTCAACAGTGCTGGTTGTTGGAAGTCAGTGGTGCATGGACCATACAAGCCTATGGTGAGCGTCCCTTAATCTAATGAACAGGTTCCAAAGAAACCTGAAAAATATTCGGACGAAGATCTTAAGCTGTTCGAAATTGATGCTAGAGCCCATGGAATTTTAGCCATGGCTATTCCAAATGAGATTTATTCAGGGCTTTTGCATCATGAAACTGCTCATGACCTATGGGTTGCTCTGAAGGAACAATTTGGAGGAACAGATTCGGTCTTAGCAAATACTAGGGAAATCCTCGCCTAACAATATGAGACATTCTCTCATAGGAAGGGTGAGACTCTGACTCAGCAGTTTGAGCGGTTCTCTTGTTTGATTTCTGAGTTGAAGATGGTCAAACAAGAGTACTCCAACAGCCAGATGAACAACAGGTTCCTCAGATCACTGCCTGAGAGATGGGACACTTATACCATTGTCCTACGCTCCAGTGCAAATCTGGATACTCTATCTCTCACCCAACTTCATGGGAAACTGCTCACATTTAAGAGAGAGATAGAGCAAAAGAGGAAGTTGTCCACCTCTGGCAAGCTTGCTGATGACTTTGTCCAAGGCAATGCTTCCTTGATAAGTCAGGAGTCTGAATATGCTGCATCAGAAAGTTCCTATGATGAGCATATTGATTTCTCTACCAACTCTGAACAAGCTTTTGTTGGTGTTAGTAGTAGTTCAGGAAGCAGTGGTGATAATCTGTGTTTTCTGATGGAGGACTTGAAGGGCATTCCAGATGATGATCGGGAGGAGATGGATATTTTGCACCAAATGGCAATGATAAATATCAGATCTCAGAAGTTCTACAAGAGAACTGGCAGGAAATTCCCTGGTCTCTCTGGCAAAACCAAAGTTGGTTTTGACAAGAGCAAGTTGAGGTGTCACAAGTGCCAAAGGCTTGGACACTTTGCTAGAGAGTGTAGATCATCTGGATCTAACTCCTCTTCACCCTTTGTGACTTTTCCCAGCAATAGCTCACAGCACAGAGGGCAACATTCCTCCAGTTCTGGCCATCCATCACAAGCACAGGCATCACCTGCCTATTTTGTGCCTCAGGGTCATATGCCATACCCTTACCCCTGCTACTATGTGCCTCAGCCCAGTCAATCTCAAGCACCTTCTGCTCAACCACCACATGCTCTTCCTGAGCCTCAATCTTCCCAATCTCATCATCAAACACAACCTCAACAACACAGCTTCTTCACCCCAGGAGTTGTTGACTGGAGTAGTCTGCCAGATGATCTATCTGGTCAGGAACAACTAATCCAAGGTGCTGGTCAACATGGTGGTGATAATCCATTTGGAAATCTTGCTCTGATGGCCCTTGAATCTGCTGAGGGGTCATCATCCAATGCCTCATCACAGGTATCCTCTGAGGCCAAAGCCAAGCTTTGTTCTGAATCATGCATAGCAGCATTTGCTTCTATTAGAGAAGCAAATGTAGCTTTAATAGATAAAAATCTTGAGCTAGAGCACACAATTTCCAAAAAGAAAGCTGAATTTGAGGTTGCACTAAATGAGAAAAATGATGAGATTTACAAGCTTAAATGCCAAATCAAAGATGATAAAGCTAGGGAAGATGTACTTCTAGAGAAGTACAGAGACCTCAAGGAAACTCTTGCAACCACCCAAGTTGAGTGTGATCGATGGGTTCAATCATGCAAGGGTTTTGAAATGCTTCTTAGCAAGCAATCAACTTCCAATGTGAAGTTTGGCATTGGTTATAATCACACTGCTCCTCATGCAGATTTTACTTCAAGAGCAGAAGTTGAATCTGATGGAGAGAGCAATAACCAATCCTTCTCATCATGTGACCTACTATCTTCTGATTCAGCATCATCACAGATAGAAGTCAGCATTAACTCCTGCCAAAACCAATCAGCTGATGCTACAACAGCTGATGGTTCAAATGCTGACTGTCACATGATCAAAAGGTTGATCAACTCAGGTTTGTCACTAGAAGTACTGAAAGTACTGGAGAGCAAGTGATAACATCTGAAGTTCAAACCTCAACTACTGTCAGCACTAAAGAGAAGAAAACTGACAGTAGAAAAGGTTTGAAGACAACTAAAGAAGAAGTCAGGAAAGCAGGTACTAAAGGGAACAAAACTGCTAGTACTGATAACAAACAGCTGAAGAACAAGTCTTCAGCAGTTTCATCTTCTTCAGTTGATGATCAACATAAGATGAAGAAGAAGCCATGTGAAGTATGTGGCTTGTTCAATCATCTTACTGATGATTGCTGGTACAAAAGGGGTTCCAAACTCAAACAAAAGGAGAAAATTAATGAGGACATAACTAAAATGAAGAATGAGTTTGAAACCAAGTTTGTACTAGCAACATCAAAGCCTGAAATCCCTAAGCCCAAAGCTAAATCTAAAAAGAAAGTAGGGGTTACTCAGGCAACAGCTGAGGTTGCTCAAAAGAAGGTGGTGCAACATAGGAATCCATCATCAGCAAGCCCCAATGTGTCTGAAGAGCTGAAAGCTTTATCACAAAGTCAGACACAACTGCTGATGATGGTTCAGCATCTAATGGGAAGAGTCAACCATTTAGATGCTCCTGTGTTGAAACCATAGAAAAGGAAGTCCAAGCCAAAGGGTTCCTCTTCTGCACCATCTCCTTCACCTCAGGCTGTTACACATAACACACCTGTTAGTGTTGCACCTGTAGTTGAAAACAGACCCAAAACCAAACAGGTTTGGGTCTCTAAAACTAACTAACATGTGGTTATGATTGCAGGGTTCTTCAACATGCCAAAGAAGCATCTGGTATGTAGACAGTGGAGGATCTATGCACATGACAGGAAGCAGCTCCCTTCTTAATGACTACTCTCAAGGAAAGAAGGGATTTGTCTCCTTTGGCAATGATGCAAAGGGTTACATCATCGGAAAAGGCTTTGTTTCCAATGGGGAAATAAGGTTTGATGATGTTAACCATGTGGAGAATCTCAAGTACAACCTCTTGAGTGTCAGTCAAATGTGTGATAAAGGCCATGTAGCCCTTTTCACAAGCAAGAACTGTGGGATTCTGTCATCCAAAGTTCTAAGTTTGATTGACAAGGTGTTGGATGAATACACTCTCCTGAAGGCCAACAGGACAGGAAGAGTGTATGCCTTAGATCTTTCCAAAAAGATAGATGTAAAAGGCCATCCTTGCCTATTCTCCAAGGCCTCTCCTCAAGAATATACTCTATGGCATAGAAGGCTGGGGCATGTTAATTTCAAAAACATGAATCAGCTGATAAGTCATGGTTTAGTAAGAGGATTGCCTTTGAAGGAGTTCAAGTGTGAAGATGACTGCACTGCTTGTTTAAAAGGAAAACAACACAAAGTTTCATTCCCTTCAATAGAAGAACCAAAGTCCACTGCCTGCTTGCAGCTCCTGCACATGGATCTCTTTGGTCCTATCAGAGTGATGAGCATGGCAAAGAAGAAATACTGCCTGGTAATTGTGGATGATTATTCCAGGTTTGTATGGACTTTCTTCTTGCACTCCAAGAATGAAGCAGCCAAGACTATCATGAACTTTGTGTTATTTGTAGAAAAGCAGTATTCCCTGCAGGTCAAGTGTGTGAGGAGTGACAATGGAGCAGAGTTTAGAAACCACACACTTGATGACTTCTACCTGTCCAAGGGAATTAAAAGGCAGTTTAGTATTCCTAGAACTCCTGAGCAGAATGGAGTGGTGGAGAGAAAGAACAGGACTCTCATTGAAGCTGCAAGGTCTATGTTGGCTGACTCAGGGCTGCCACTGACCTTTTGGGTTGAAGCTGTCATATAGCTTGCTATGTACAAAATAGAGCTTTAGTGAATAAGAGGTTGATGAAGACTCCTTATGAAGTTCTTCATCATTTGGCCCCTCTAATTTCATTCTTTAGAGCCTTTGGGTGTCCATGTTTCATTCTCAACACTAGCGACCCACTCCAGAAGTTTGCTAGTAAGGTGGATGCAGGGTATTTCGTTGGTTATTCATCAACTTGCAAAGCATACAGAGTCTTCAACTGTAGGACAAAGACGGTTGAGGAAACTCTGCATGTTAAGTTTAATGAATCTCCAAAGGACAAGATTCCACAAAACCCTGTGGAGTTGTTTGATTTGGACATACTGCAATATGTTCCTTATCAACCTCCAGCTGTTGAGCCTGTCAACAGTTCTCCACCTGGTGGTACTGATGATGATGAAATCAGTACTCACCTCTTTAGGTTCAGTGACAACCTGCCTGAGTTCACTAAACCTGATGCTCCTGTAGCCTCAGCAGCTCCATCCACAACTAATGCTGATGAGATTTCTGCTTGCTCTACTTCATTTGAGCCGCCATCCTCCATATGGTTTCAGGAATCTCTATCACCATCTGTTGCTGCTGATGGGTCTACAAACATTTGCACAGATATTATAGTTTATCAAGAGCTGAAGAATCACCCCACATCTCAAATCATTGGTGATATTAATGCTGGAGTTTCAACCAGGAATCAATTGTCCAACTTCTGCTTCTATGCTCTCTTCATCAGTCAGCAAGAGCCAAAGAACTATCATGTTGCCTTAAGAGACAATGGATGGGTGGAAGCTATGCAGCTTGAGCTTCTTCAGTTCAAGAAACAGCAAGTGTGGGAGCTTGTTCCATTACCCAAAGGTAAGTGTGCTATAGGCACCAAATGGGTATTTAGGAACAAAACAGATGAGAAGGGCCAAATCATCAAGAACAAGGCCAGGCTGGTTGTCCAGCGGTTTGCACAAGAGGAAGGCATCGATTATGATGAGACCTTTGCCCCTGTGGCCAGACTGGAAGCAATCAGACTATTCTTAGCTTATGCTGCTTTTCACAGTCTTAAGGTTTATCAAATGGATGTCAAAAGTGCCTTCTTATATGGAAAAATAAAAGAAGAAGTTTATGTGTGTCAACCACCAGGCTTTGAGGACAATAAACATCTTGATTGGGTGTACAAGCTTGATAAGGCTCTTTATGGGCTGAAGCAAGCTCCTAGAGCTTGGTATGAGACACTATCAACTTTTCTTCTCCAAAATAAGTTCACTAGAGGCACCATTGATAAAACCTTATTCATCAAGACTGTGGGACAACATAAGCTCCTTGTTCAAATTTATGTAGATGACATCATCTTTGCATCCTCTGATCTAAAGTTGTGTGATGAATTTACAAAGCTCATGAAGCTAAGGTTTGAAATGAGTGCTATGGGAGAATTACAGTTCTTTCTAGGTTTGCAAATCAAACAACAGGATGATGGAATCTTCATCCATCAGTCCAAATACTCCAAAGAGTTGTTGAATAAGTTTGATTTACAAACCTGCAAACCCTGTTCTACTCCCATGAGCAGCATCACACAACTAGATGTAGATTAGAAAGGTAAAGCGGTTGATGAAACCCTTTACAGATGTATGATTGGGTCCTTGATGTACCTTACAGCTTCTGGTCATTGCAACATGTGCCTGTGCTAGATTTCAGGCTGCACCTAAAGAATCCCATTTGATTGTAGTCAAAAGGATCTTTAGATATCTGCAAGGTACCCAATCACTAGGTCTTTGGTATTCAACTGGGCATTCTTGCAAATTAGTTGCTTTCTCTGATAGTGACTATGCAGGATGCAAAGTCACCAGAAAATCCACTTCTGGTGGTTGCCAATTCCTAGGCAATTGTTTAGTTTCTTGGCAGAGTAAGAAACAAACATCAATTGCTACATCCACTGCTGAAGCTGAGTACATTGCTGCTGCAAGTTGTACATCTCAGATACTCTGGCTTCAGAACCAACTCTTGGATTATGGCATTACAGAGACTAAGACTCCATTACTAATGGATAGTGCTTCAGCTCTTTGTATTGTTAAAAATCCAGTCCAGCACTCTAGGACCAAACATATAGAGACCAGACATCATTTTATCAGGGATTGCTATGAAAAAGGTCTGATTGATCTTAAGTTTGTGCCTAGTGCTGATGAGCTTGCAGATATCTTTACTAAGCCTTTAGATAGTGCCACATTCCAAAATTTGGTACTAAGGCTTGGTATGCTGCAGCTAGATTAATTTGACCAATGCTGATGCTCTCACTTCACAAGTACTGATGAGCATAGGTCAATTATAAGTACTGATCAGTAATTTAGTCTTTAGCCTTTCCCAAACCACTGAAGACTAAAATGCTTAAAAGTACTGATGTACATTATTTGTTGAAAATAACTGATGTAGTGAGGTGGATTACAACTATTGATGTATTATTTTCAAACAAATAAGTACTGAAGAACAAATTTTGTTCACAAGTACTGATGTGTAATCTTACACAAGTACTGAAGACAATTTGTTCACCAGCTTTAAAGGGTATTTCATCAGCACTTGTGAACATCTGATCACAAGAGCTGAAGGCATAAATACTCATAAGAGCTGAAGGGTCAATGAAACATCTGAAAGTCAGCCAAAGAGCTGATGAGTAATTGTGGAGGTCAGCATGAAACAACCGATTTGATGGAAACAGCTGATGAGTAATTTTACTCTTCAGCTGATGCCAACAGCTGCTGTTTCATACCCAAACAACTGAAGGACAAGACCATATCCTCAGTAGTTTCACAACTACTGATGACTAACACCAAGTCCTCAGTTGTTTCCAACAACTGAAGCAATACCATGTCTTCAGTAGTTCACAACTACTGATGTCAGTAGTTCACAACTACTGAAGGCTAACACCAAGTCTTCAGTTGTTACAATGTCTGAAGATGAATAGCTAGGTCTTCAGTAGTTTATAACTACTAAAGACTAACAACAAGTCTTCAGCCGTTTGCAACATCTGAAGGACAAAACCAAGGTCTCAGTAGTTTCAACTACTGAAGACTCACACCAAGTTCTCAGATGATTACAACCACTGAAGGTTAAGACCACGTCATCAGTAGTTTCAACAACTGATGACTAACACCAAACCTTCAGTAGTTTTCTTTCAGCCTCTGCCCTACCCTATATATACCCAACCTTCAGAGCTTTTAATTCTCACTTGACCTAACTTCTCAAAAACCTCTGACCTTCCCATACACCATTAATGGCGACCATGCAACTCAAACCTCGACACAACTGTGTCGCTCATATCACAAAATCGCCATTCTGGGCCAAATTTCACAATGCCGTCGATCTCATGAATGATTGTCCATACCAAACGGCTTTTTTTCTGAATCCCACCATCTACACCGACTCCCTATCGGAGTTCTGGACGAACATCACCGTCCAAACCGGAGAGAATGATGGCGACGTCTCTCTCCGGTCCTCCGTCAAAAACCACCCAGTGGTTATCACTCCAGCTACTATTCGCCAAACCCTAAAGCTGGAGGATGCCACCTACCCAACCTCTTACCCCAAAGGCGCCCTTGATCTATCTTTCACAGCCAACCACTATCAGGGCGACCTCTCTGCCACCACCTTGTTGAAGAAACACTTCCCAGATCCCCAGCGTCTCATCTTCCACATGGTGAATGTGTGTCTGGCCCCCAAAACATCTTCATGGGACTAGATGTCAACAAGGTGGCAACAGGTATTATATTCTATCTTTGAGAAACAACCACTGAACTTAACTGAAATTATATTTTTGGAACTCAGAGACATGGCTGCTAAACCTATTTTAAACCGATGGATTTTATATCCTAGGTTCATTATGGCCATGATAGAAGACCAGCTTCAAGCTGAGGGACTTGTTGGCACTAGGGTCCCTGCCATGGCTGTTCTAGCCGAGGTATACTCGAGGCACAACACCGACCAATCACTAAAACAGGCTGGCCGGCTGCGAAAACCCACGCAGCAGGAACCCACAGCCTCCACCTCCAAATCATAAGTCCCCACCAAACCAGAAACCAAAAAGAAGCCCACAAAGGCTACTCAGGGAAATGAGTCCCCTGAGGATGCCCCTGCAACACAAAGGCAGGATGTGGCTGCTGGTCCGATTCTCCCAGCAGCCACCACGACTCCACCTACCACAACCGCACAGGTCTCTTCTCCACAAGAGCCTGATGCGACCACTTCCGGGCCTGCCACACATCTGGGGTCTTTCTCACTTGAGGAGACTGCCATTGAAATGCACACTCCTCCCCATGTGCACTCTGCTTCAAGCCCATCTCCCACTGAAACCGCCCCACAAAGCCCTACACTAATAATAGCCAAAGTGTTGACCCACCTGAGCACTCCACCCTCTCCCCAAAAACCAATTACAACTGGGGAGACTCCAACCGAAGAGAGGGTGGACACAAGTGCCGGTGGGAGCCCCCAACACAGAGAATCACATGTCCAATCTCCCAGTGTGGCTAGGGAGATAGGACATTCTGGTGAGGCTGCCACTTCCTTTAAATCAACATCTGAGCAGGGTGAAGCTGGTAACATCAATAAGACCTCACCAGAGGCAACTGCCGATGATGGATACAATCCGGAGGCTGGAAGTCCCCAGTACCAAGAACAAGGGGCACATGCAATATCTGAGCCACACTCAGAGCATGTATATCCTGACACGGTCAGGAGGTCAGGTGATTCAGTTCACACTGATGATGACCTGTGCTTCTTCTACGATGTAATTGCATAAAACACTATCCTAGAGGATGAGGTAAGTAGACTCAAAGAGCTACTTGCTAAAATGTCTCAGGAGAGAAGTCCATCTGCCACCACTGACCCACAGATGGCACCTTCACCCGAAGGTCTCATAAACACTGAGCCACTCCCACAAACTCAGCCACCTGCCTCTGCTTCTGGCTCTAGCTCTCAGGAACAGAACCCTCCTGAGCAGCTAGATGCTATCCTCCAGAAATCCCTGCCTCTCATCACACCTATAATCATAGAAATTATGATGAAAACCATTGATGAGAGGCTTCCTACACATATATAACCCCTGGTGGAGGTTGTTGTAACCAAAGCATTTGCTGATAGTCAAACCCCAACCAATGCACCCAAAAAGGGGGAGACATCAGTGCAAGCTTAGAGGAAGAGGGGAAGGAGGAGATAGAAGTAGGGAGAGAGGAGGTAATTGAGAGGGAGAAGACTGAGGAGAGTGTTAGGGTGAAGGGGAAGGAGAAGGTGAGGGAGGAGAGTGAGCGAATTGAAGTGGCTGAAATCCAAAAGGATTTCAGTGTCACTTATCAAAAGAAAGAGAGAGAGAAGGTAAAGAAGGGTGATCCTGATCTAGCAGCCCTTGTCAAGGAGGCTGATGCTGAGCATAGCCGATCAATGGACTCTGTCATTGATCAGCTGTTCAGGCAAGGCTTTGACAAGGACACTGCCATGCTAGATCAGGAGATTAGAAATATGGAGAGAAAAGAGATTGAGTACCGATGGACTACTTATAGCCAAGAGGAAAGAAAGAGACTTGAGGCTATGAGTAGGTTCACTTCGAAGTATATCTGGGCAGGCTAGTCCTTGATGTCAAGGCATGGACCAGGGACAGAATCTTGCCTATAGCCACCAAGATCTGTTCAGCTGGTGATTTCACCAAAGGACTGGTCGCTGAGGCCCTTTCTGAGTCCGGTGCTGGGAACAGGACCCTGCTAGTAAAACAAACAAAACCTACCCTTATCTCTAAGTTATTAGCAGAGCCTGCCAACATTCCCACACCAACAACCCAAACACAACCCACAAAACCAACCCCTTCACCATCAAAACCCGCAGCCAATGATCCACCCTTGCAGAAGAAGAGAAGGGTGTTGAGGCTGCAAGAAGAAGAAGATGAGGAGGATGAGGAGGATAGACTGCCCCTTTCTGCAGTCATTCCTCTACCCAAAGCCAAATCCAAAACCGTCACTCCCACCTCACAGATGGACACTGTGAGGGTGAAGTTAGAAGAAGAGGAGCAGCAAAGATTACACGATGAGGAAATGCTGAAAAGCATTGACAAATCCTATGTTGCTTCTATTTCTATAATAAATATGAAGAAGGAGGCTCTGAGACTATTCACTCTTAAGCAAACCTATCAATATGATAAGGATAGAGTGAGAACTTGGCCTGATCCTAGGGTGGCTCACAGGATAGTTAAGAAAGATATTCCTGTGAGATACAAGAGCCAACTTAAGAGAATCGTAGATGAAGTGATCTCTGTGGCTCTTGTAATAACACCCTGGGAGATAGTAGAGGAGTTCGAGAAAGCCTATAGAGCTAAGAAGCCACCCCAAAAAATGTTAAACATTAGGGTGGTGAAGAAGGGCTTAGTCTATAAGAGGCTTGAGAACTTCCATAGGGATGAGCTCAACTTGTTGTTAGAAGGAAGACACCCAGATGAATTTGCATATAGGCAAGTCACAACAGTTGAGCTCAAGAATGGCAAACAGGTCAAGTTTGTCTCAGAGTTGTACGGCCGGGAGGGGTTATTCGATGGTGTGGCTGAAGACTTGACTAAAGAAGAACAGATGATATTCCTTCAAGCCTACACCAGAGAATCCTACAGGCTTGTATGAGGGAGGTAGGTCTCATGGATGGGACAACAGTCCTGTGTCCAGTTCCCCAAGACAGAGCTCCCATCCACACTTAGCCAAACAAATATCAGAGTCCTCCTCTCAGGCCAGTGCTTATCAGGGTCAACTTCTGATCTGATCCAGAAGGAAATAGACCAATATTTCTGCTAACAATATCTGGGACAACAAATAATTAGAGGTTTTGGCTGCATTGGTTCAGGGGGAGTTTGTTGGACCAAAATAACCAATGAGCCAAGATCAGGAAAACCTCTAAGTCTCACATGTCATCACAACAACTGCTAAAAACCTTCTTCAGCAGTTTGACAAAGTCTGAAGAATCAAAGTCTGAAGATCAAAGATCTGAAGTACAACAGCTGAACATCCCAAAGTGCTGAAGATAAGTACTGAAGTCTGAAGTACTGAAACATATAAGTACTGAAGACTTCAAGTACTGAAGACAAGTGCTGAAGATCAAAAGTTGAACTGAAGAACTGAAGATCATCTACTGATGCACAAAGTCTGAAGACAAAGACTGAAGACATCAGCTGATGACATCTACTGAAGTCATCAGCTGATACATCATCTGAAGCCCAAGTCTGAAGAACAAGTGCTGAAGCTTCAGAGTTTGTCACAACATCTGAAGAAGTCTTCTTCAGTTGTTGTGATGGTTTTTCTCTTTCAATAGTTTTGTTTATCTTTTCAGTAGTTTGTACAACAGCTGAAGAGCTTGTTCTTCAGCTGTTATAGTTCAGTAGTTATAAACGACTGAAGAGTTTGTTCTTCAGTCGTTGTAGGCTTTCAGTAGTTTCCTTTTTCAGTACTTGTAATAGGTAGACAGCTTTTGTAAGAAGATGTCAGATGCATCATTCATCCTTTGCCGTCTATAAAAGGATGGTGAACCATGCTGTATTAGGTGCCGAAACGTGTGAAGTTATAGAAAATATCTTTTGCAGAACTTTTCTCTCTCTCTATGTTTGTACTTTTACATGCAAAATCTTTTGTGTTCTTGCTTTAATCGCTAATTACTGTGCTAAATCCGCTGCGAACATAATCTAATTGATCAAACTAGAGGCTGAGATCCTGTCAATACTGCTGGTGTATCAGTCAACCCAAATGGCATGACCAAGAATTCATAATGACATAACGAGTACGGAATGCGGTCTTCGAGATATTTTCCTCTCGAACTCTCAGTTGATGATAACCAGACCTTAAATCAATTTTGGAATAATAACTGGATCCCTGAAGTTGATCGAACAGGTCATGAATATGAGGTAAAAGGTATCAATTCTTGACCTTGACTTTGTTCAACTGTCTATAATCAATACACATCCGGAATGTACCATCATTCTTCTTAACAAAAAGGACAGGGGCTCCCCAAGACGATAAGCTAGGTCAAATAAATCCCTAATCCAATAGTTCCTGAAGCTGTGCTGATAATTCCTGTAGCTCGTTTGGTGCCAATCGATAAGGTGCTCTTGCAATTGGAGCTGCTTCGGGAGTCAACTCGATCTGAAATTCCACTTGACGATGAGGGGGTTGTCCAGGCAGATCCTCTAGAAATACCTCTAGAAAGTCACAAACTATCAAAATGTTCTCTATCTTCTTCTCCTCTTATTGCTTGTCAGTTACAAGGGCAATATGGCTAAGCGACCCTTGCGTAGCCACTTCTGTGCCTTTATGAAAGAGATGATACCTATCACAACACCAGTCTTCTCGCCTTTAACTGAAAGAATTTCTCCAGCAATGAGAGGAATACGAATGACCTTCTCGTGACAAATGACCTTCGCATGCTTCTCGGACAGCCAATCCATGCCCATGACCACATCGAAACTCCCAAGTGTAACATGCATAAGTTTGATATCAAAGGTATGACCAGGAAGTTCTATCTTGCAACCCTTAAGGATGTGTGTAACGAAGATTTGCTTACCATAAGCTAATTCTACGGTATACTTAGACTCCAACGTAGAAGGCATATCACTTAAAAGACTACTGACCTTAGTGGAGATAAAACTTCTATCGGATCCGGTGTCAAACAATACAGTAGCATACCGACCATAATAGGAAATTTACCTATAATAGTAGTAGGGTTGTTTAGAGCCTCACTAGAACCTATAACAAAGGCTCTCCCCTTAGCTCCTCCATTGTTACCACCATTTTTGCCACCGTTGCCACCATTGCTGTTGTTTCTACCATTGTCGTTGTTGCCACCGTTCCCAGTGCCTTTTCTGTTTTTCTTTAACTGAGGGCATGTCCTTTTGTAGTGTCCCTCTTTTCCATACTCAAAACAACCTTTTGGTGTTTCTTGGGGTTGTTGTGGCTTTTTCATCAATTCACCACGGCAATCCTTCCCCATGTGTCCACCTTTCCTACAACGCTGGCATCAAAAGTTGTCACACATGCCAGGGTGGTGGTAGTTGCATCGACAGCACTTGGGATACTTCCCCGCGTATCCAATTTGTCTATGAGTTGTAGAAGATGATTGATTGAGATTGCGGTTGTTGTCAAACCTCCTTTGTTGATGTTGTTGCTGGGGCTGGCTGTTAGACGATGAGCCCTTGCTACCAGAGTTGTCCCACTTGCGCTTGTTGTCAGGCATGCTTGCCACAACACCCCGTTTAGGTAGCTTGCCTTGTTCCACTACCTGATCGGTTAGCTTATGAGCTAACCTTATAGCCTACTGAATGGTAGTGGGGTTAGAGGTAGTAACCATGCTCTGAATCTCAGGAACTAGACCACATAGGTATAGCTGGATTCGCTTGATCGGCGGGTCGATCATGCCAGGGAAAAGTGTTGCCAGCTCATGAGACCACGTAGTGCAAGCCTCAATCTGAGACCTTTCCATCTCATCATACAACCTGCTGATATATGTATGCCTATCGTGCAAACTCTCAAACTCACCCACTAGGTCTCGTCACAGCCTATCATACGAGGCCACCGTAGCAGCTATAACTCTAATAGGGGTAATAGGTAGGGGAATAGCTCAGGATCTCTGCTTAAAAGAGAGAATGTACATAGAACGTGCTCCTTCTTTAACATCTGGATAAGTGTGGTGCGATACAATGCCTAATTGCGAGGATCTCACATGTCCCGGTCAATCACAGGTTCACCAGGGTGATACGTGATAGGCATATATATAGGTGATCGAGATCTAGTGCCCTTAGTATGAGTAGAATCAGTAGGAACCTTGGGCCTTTCCCAGACTATGTCATGTAGGTGATGGAGATAATGATGATGTCATACTGTGTTGATACACGATGTCCCTAGTTTATGTACTTAAATGTCTATGTCTTTCATTTCTTACACATGTGTAATGCAAGAACTTAATGTAATGAGATATATGTGTTTGGATGTTTATTTACTGTTGATTATATCATATTCTTATAGTATTTATTATTACACATATGAATGAACATTATATATAGGTTTGAGGTTGTTGTGCGTAGTTCTGAGTCAACAATGATTCAGAAATGTGCTTGACTTCATCTTGTGGTTATTCATGCTAATGGACCATGCTCATGGACCAGACGCACGAATGGACAATGCTTATGGACCAGTCGCACGATTGAACCAGGTAACTGGACCAGTCGCATGACTAAGACATAAGATTGACTCAGTCATATGATTGAACTTTCAGTCGTGCGTATGAATCAAACACATGACTCAGTCGCACGACTGAACCATGCTAATGGCTCAGTCGTACGACTGTATACTGAAAACCTATAAATACTACATAATTCATGGAAAAACGTAACATTTCAAATATTATCATACTCTATCCGTCCAGAGCATCCCAGTTTGTCCATCCAACTTCAAAGTTCGTTCCTGATCGATTTCAACTAGTTCTTAACGTTTGTTTAATCGTTAGATCGATCAGGCTGTCATTCTCACTGATTGGATCGCCAATCAAATAGAATTCCGTGCTATTTGATTTGGTTTCACGTTGAATCGGTTAGTACTCATGGTGTTACTACATCAATGGAGGATAAAGTATCATTGATAGATTTTATCATCTGATGAGTGAGCTGTATACTCATGGTGTTACTATATCAATGGAGGATAAAGTATCAAGTTTTGCTGCTGGTATGCCGGATAAATGGGATCCATTTGTGTCTAATCTGAGACAGAATGATACTTAGCAACTTTAGACATCAATGATTTTATCTTAAAGTTAAGGGAGGAGGAACTACATTTGAAATACAAGTCAAAGAAAGGATCTTACACTCAGAATCCTTCACTCTATAATGTTACTCCTAACCCAGTTTCATCGGA
Organism: Flaveria linearis; assembly: GCA_024085815.1. Lineage (NCBI taxonomy): Eukaryota > Viridiplantae > Streptophyta > Magnoliopsida > Asterales > Asteraceae > Flaveria > Flaveria linearis. The sequence goes on from CM044006.1 coordinate 39,530,022, forward strand.
GCACCTCTTCAGACAACTTTTGTTTCTAACACATTTGGAACTTCTCAAAGTAGCTCTTTCGGAAGTGATTCATCAAGTTCATCTGGAATCCAATATACTATTCTTGACTCTAATTCTACCAAGCTGAAGACTGAGAATCTGGGGAATGTTACTGTTGAAGTAGCAAAAGAGCATATGGATCTTCTCGCTACAGTGGTACACTCTTATGATGGTTTAGTTGCAGGTAAGATCGGAAATCGTCATCTAGCCGATGAAGATTATGAGCAGGTAGATGAAACTGAGTTGGAAAGAATGGATATCATGTGGGCGTTAACCAGTGCTGTTAGAAGGGCTAAGAAGTTTGTAAAGAAGACGGGGTAGAATCTGGTTGCTACCAAAGACACAACTTTGGTTTTGATAAAACTAAAGTTATATGCTTCAACTACGGTGAAAATGGTTATTTCAAAAAAGAGTGCATGAAACCTAAAATGACCAGAAATGGTAACCCCTTCTCATCATCAACCGTCAGGACAAGGAAAAGAAAGCCGCATCAACAAGTCAGGATTCTAAGGCATTGGTTGCTCAAGGAGATGAAGGACAGGATTGGTCCTTCAAATTTATGTAAGATGGAGATGCTAATGTGGCAATGGTAGAAGAACTTGATGATGGGTCAACAAGTGAAGGAGATAACATAGCTGATAATGCCAATTCAGACGTTGAAGAAGCTATGGATGTTGTGGATCATTTGGTTGAAGATGAATTGACTGCTGCTAGCATGGAATCTCCTGTCATCGAGGAATCCAAGTTTGCGTTTATGGTGGACACTAGTTTTGTACAGGTAGATACTAAAGATTAACTGTTTGATAAACATGCTTGTGTTGAATATAATAAATTTCGTGAAAGCATAGACTTAAAATTTTCTAGGTTGTTAGATCACAATGACAGTCTAGTAAATGATATGAAATTATGCACTGAGGCTAACAGAGTTTAAAACAAAATGAAAGTAGCTTTAAAGAAAAACTTGATTTGTTAGGAAAGCAACTAAGGGAAACCGAGGTTGTTACCTTTAATCAAGGAAATGACATTAAGTTCTATCTTTCAACAATTGAGGAAACTAAGAAAGAAAAAGCCATTTTGCAAGTTGAAATTGAATTGTTAAATAAAAAACTACATAGTTTAGCTAGTTCATCTCACATTGTTCAGAACTTAGTCAAAGAGAGAAATGGTGGGGAAGGGCTTGGTTATAAGGTTGTGCCGCCACTACATGCGATCCTTTTAAATACGAAATGTCGACCAATAAATAATAACCTTATCAAGGATCATGTGGTGACTACCCTACTAGTCAGTGATCCAGATTCCACAATTAAAACTGTGCAATCGATTACTGAAAAGAAGGGGTCCAGTTCAGGCACTAAAGACGAGGGTATCACTGAAAATAGGAATGATGAGAATGGAAATGCCACTCTTGGTTTGGGTTCAAAAGTAAATGTTTTGAAACCAACTCATTCTAAATCTGTTCGTCATCAAAATCTCAACAAAATGAAAGTGAAATGCAATCAAAATGTAAAACCGATCAAATTTGTTAAAGAAGGTGAAAAACCTAAAGTTGAGATGCAAGAGACCAATTCTACCCCACACTCTCCCCCACACCAAAGATCTCCTAGACCAGTTGAAGGGAGGTCCTATATAGTTGTGGAAAACAAGGACTTATTTCTTCAAATTGTTCTTACTATCAGACACCAAGAAGAAAAATTGAAATCTTTCATGATAATAAACCAAGGTTGTCTAAAACAAGATCGAATACCCTTCCTAAATACCAAAGTCAACACAGACAAGCTCCTGGCAAAGCTGTGTTAACTGAGGAACCTCCTAGGGAGGAAAGCAAACCGAAAGTTATTGGAGCATATATTGTCATATATAGTGTGTCCGTCGCTTGACGAATAATCTAGGCTTAATGTTATACACCTTGTAAACACATGAAACTGGGTCATTCGCAGGAGCATATGCGAATGAGACTCAGTCGTACGACTGAGCCATGCTAATGGACCAGTCGTGCGACTGAGAGATGCGATTGGGGCATTCGTAAGACTGAACCATAAGAATGGTCCAGTCGTACGATTGAACCATCCGTATGGTCTAGTCGTACGATTGAACCATACGCATGGTCCAATCGCACGCATGGGTCCAGTCACATCTAATATGGGCCGAGGCCTATATATACCAGTTTCAATGTTTTGAAACCTAAGGGTTTTGAGAGGGAGTCTGCCTGGCGCCTAGGTGCCACCAGATGAGAGGGGAGATCATGCTCGATCTCCCCTTGCCAAAAGTCTTGATTCTTAAGTTGTAACGAGCTTAAAATCGTTATGTTTTATCAACAAAATCATTCGATTATTGTTCGTACTATTATTTGTCTTTTGGTTTATCACCTTCCGTCAAGAACATGCTCGGATGTTTACCGATCCAGTGACTTCACAGTTGGTATCAGAGCCAGGTTACTGTTGGAATGATCTAACAATCATTCTAGCAACCCGAGCTCTTGATTTCTGGATCAAATTTCAGATCTTGACGTTAAACCCACTTCGTGTTCTTCGTGTTTTGCTCAGATCTGGGTACATGTGGTGTTTCTATGTTAAAATTGAATTCTAAACCACGTTCCTATCACCTTTGCGAATCTGATGATGTCTATCTTGATTCGGTTCACGTAAAATTCGTCAGATTAGGGTTTTGGGCAGCCCTGGCGGCTGCAGATCTGAAAATCTACGTGCAGACCCGTTCATGCGACTAGGCCATGCGAATGGACCATTCGTACGACTGGACCATACGAATGGACCATTCGTACAACTGGACCATGCTAATGGACCATTCGTGCGACTGGACCAGTCGTATGTTCAATCGTGCGACTGGACCAGTCGTATGTTCAATCGCCCGAATGAGCCATCTGCATTGACTCATCCGCATTTGTTCCAGACCAAAAAAAAAAGTCTGGAACACTTCTTGCACGAATTTTTCCCTAAACCATTTTTATCAGTCGGGAAGCCTTCTGAAAAAGTTTGGTAAAATAAATTTTTTTGGGGGAAAATTATCGGGTCATGTATAGTTCGTCTTCGGGTCAATAGTGAAGATTTTCCTGCAGAGTCTATGCAAGAGTTGAGGATGAGCAAAGGACATTCACCCTGAGGTTCTTATGTCAAACAAGTTCGATGGATACCCCATTATTCGTTGGACTTCCAGAATAGGTGAATGTTGATAGAACACGAAAGAGAGAAGAGAAGATGTCAGCAGTCGGTGCTGATTTTGTGGGGTAGTCGGGAGCATCTGACTATTTATGGGCCAATCAAGTTATATTTATCCGCACAGAGAGGATTCTCAGTCTTAGGGGGAATCCATGTATAGAGAGATTGAAGACGCAATCAGAAAGTGATGATGTGAGCAGGTTTCTGATGATGAATCTACATGCATGCTGATTTGTATGATATTGTCAGCTGTGGATTGGAACCTTCAACCTTTTGCCTTATACACCGTATGAAGACGTTAGGAGAGCACAACATTTATATATTGTGATATGCTGAATGTGAGGGGGAATTTCTACAGTTGTTAATGTTAATCAGGTTAGCCTGTGTGAAGATTGAAGCAATGGAAAACTGTTCATGTCGTTATCTGGAAAAATCAGTCATATGGGGAATCTTGCTTTTATGATGGTGTTCCGCAAAGTAAACGAAAGCTATTGTGCCTAAATTCATTTTCAGGGATATTGTAGTAACCTGACGGATCGGCAATGTTGGCTAATATGGTTGTTCGTTTGATTTTATTGGAAACCAGAGCAAAGATTGACTGAAGATTGTAAGAGGTGTTATCTACTATTTGCAAGCAACGTCCAAGGGGGAATTTGTTGGAGCATATATTGTCATATATAGTGTGTCCGTCGCTTGACGAATAGTCTAGGCTTAATGTTATACACCTTGTAAACACATGAAACTGGGTCATTCGCAGGAGCATATGCGAATGAGACTCAGTCATACGACTGAGCCATGCTAATGGACCAGTCGTGCGACTGAGAGATGCGATTGGGGCATTCGTAAGACTGAACCATAAGAATGGTCCAGTCATACGATTGAACCATCCGCATGGTCCAGTCATACGATTGAACCATACGCATGGTCCAATCGCACGAATGGGCCCAGTCGCATCTAATATGGGCTGAGGCCTATATATACCAGTTTCAATATGTAGAAACCTAAGGGTTTTGAGAGGGAGTCTGCCTGGCGCCTAGGTGCTGCCGGATGAGAGGGGAGATCATGCTCGATCTCCCCTTGCCAAAAGTCTTGATTTGTAAGTTGTAACGAGCTTAAAATCGTTATGTTTTATCAATAAAATCATTCGATTATTGTTCGTACTATTGTTTGTCTTTTGGTTTATCACCTTCCGTCAAGAACATGCTTGGATGTTTACCGATCCAGTGACTTCACAAAAGTTCAAACTATAAACTAGTCGTCTGTTTATCACAAACATGCCTTACACAAAAATGGTTTGTGGATAGCTAAATCAACAAGTGTGTCTAAGAGTGAGGACAAGATGAAGAAGAATGTGTCTTCCTCTTCCGAAGGACAGTGGGTGGAGTTTATAATGTATGATGCCTCTGGGAAACCCAAGCCAGTTAAGGCTTGGGTCCCACTCCTGAACTAATCATTTCCATTCTTGTGCAGGTTGTCCACTACAACTCTATCACTAACACCTGGATTATTGATAGTGGGGCATCCAAGCACATGACCAGGAATCTATCTCTCCTTTTCAATGTCAAACAAATCAAAGGGGGACACATAACTTTTGCGGGAAATAAAGGAGGTTATATCACAGCTCAAGTTGAAGTGGGTAATGAGAGAGTGAAGTTTGATAAAGTCAACTATGTTCAACAACTGGAGAACAATTTACTCTCAGTTTTTCAAATCTATGACAAGGGCTTCAAAGTTGTATTCGATAATAAGAGATGCTACATTCTAAAGAAGGATATGTCAGCTTCAAGATATAATGACCTGTATGTCTTGGATATGTCAAAAGCTTCCACAACTGAGTCTGCTGCTCAGTGTTTCCTATCCAAAGCCACCGAGAGGGATTCTATTTCGTGGCATAGGAGAATGGGAAACATCAATCCAAGGAAGATGAATCATTTGGTTCAAATCCACTGGTTAAAGACGTAACGGTCAAGAACTTTCAGCTTCCAGATTTCTGTATAGCATGCAAGAAAGGGAAACAGACCAAGAAATCTCACAAATCTAAGAAAGTTCACTCTATTGATATTCCACTGGAGCTATTGCATATGGAACTGTTTGGCCCTATCAGTACTAAAAGCATTGAAGGAGATTGGTACTGTTTTGTAGCAACTGATGATTATTCAAGATTTTCCTGGGTAATGTTTCTCAAAACAAAGTCGGAGACGTTTAAGTCTTTCAAACAATTGGTTACTACACTGGAGTCTCTGTATATGTTGAAAGTAAGGAAGATTCGTTCAGACAACAAATCCAAATTCAAGAATCAGTGGATGGAGGGTTTCTGTCGAGAAAATGGGATTGTTCATCAATTCTCTTCTGCCTACACTCCACAGATAAACGGAGTTGCTGAATGCAAAAATTGAAGTTTGATTGAAACTGTAAGGATGATGTTGGCAGATTCAAAACTTCCTGTTCAATTTTGGAATGAAGCAGTTCCTAATGCATGCTACACTCTCAATCGTGTATTAGTTGTCAAACGTCATGGTAAAACCTGTTATGAGTTGCTTCAAAGGCGTAAACCAAACTTGGAGTATCTGGAACCATTTGGAGCTCCTTGCATGTTGCTAAAGAAAACTTAGACTGGTAAGTTTAATAAAAAAGGAGATGAAGGTATTTTTCTAGGATACAATATACTAGACAAATGAGTTTACAACAACTCTACGGGTCAAGTTGAAGTGTGGTGCAACGTAGATGTGCAAAGATACACCACCCATGCTGCTAGAAAAGGTCTATCACTTTTCTTTGATTATGATGGATTTCTCAAGTCCTTTAATCTTCCTCCTGTCTATTCCGATGATGAGCTGGCTGATCAAATGATATATGACGTTCTGAACACTCCTAATCTAGACTCAAGCACTACTGCTCCAATCGATGGTACTTTTTGGGCTTTAGAGGAAGCTCTAGAAGTCAGTGATCACTCCTCAGATGATGAGGAGATTGAAAATAAGAATATGAGCAATGAGGAATCTGTCAGTCCAGATGAAAGTACACCAGTCACAGATGAACAGTGATTCCTAACCTTGATATTGAAGTAGTCGTTCCTACAACTCCAGTGACAAGGATTAGTGTTAATCATCCCCCAGACAACATCATAGGGGATCTTCTCTCAGGTGTTCAGACAAGAAATCGGCTGTATATAGCTGACTATGCAGCAGTGATAGAAAAGGGGTACATACATGATGGGGCATATAAGTGTTTTGTTTCTCAAGTTGAGCCCAAGTATGTTAGTGATGCCTTGAAAGATGAGGCATGGGTAAATGCAATACAAGAAGAACTTCTGCAGTTTAAAAAGCTAGGTGTTTGGACACTAGTGGACAGACCCAAGGGTGCAAAGGTGATTAGCAAAAAATAGGTTCTTAGTTGCAAGAAAGATGACCAGGGGGTCATTATCAGAAACAAGGCACGGTTAGTAATTCAAGGGTTTAGACAAGTTGAAGGCGTGGACTACAATGAGGTACTTGCACCAGTGGTTAGGATGGAAGCAATTAGGATCTTCCTAGCCTATGCATCCTACATGAAGATTAAGGTGTATCAATTGGATGTGAAAAGTGCATTTCTACATAGTGAAATCTGTGAGACAGTATACGTCAGTCAGCCAGAAGGTTTCGAAGATCCTTATCATTGAGACAGAGTTTATAAATTGGACAAGGCTTTGTATGGGCTATATCAAGCCCCTCGAGCCTGGTATGAGAAGCTCTCCACACACATGCTGAAACATGGCTTTCGAAGGGGAGTAATTGACTGCACGTCATTCATCAGAGAAAAGGATAGTGATTTACTACTGGTTCAGATATATGTGGATGACATAATATTCAGTTCCAAAAACGAAGCATTGTGTAAAGAATTTGAATCGATGATGAAAGCTGAATTTGAAATGAGTGCCATGGGAGAGATGAAGTTCTTTCTAGGATTACAGGTGGATCAGACACCAAATGGAATCTTTCTACATCAGGCCAATACGTGGGGAACATTCTGAAGAGGTTTGAAATGGAAAATGTAACATTGGCTGGTACCCCCTCTTGCCACGAACCACGATGTGGGACGTGATGAAAATGGGGATTTGGTAGATGCCACTATGTATTGTAGAATGATTGGATCTCTAATGTATCTCACAGCTTCTCGTCCTGATATCATGTACGCCACGTGTCTCTGTTCCCGATATCTTTCAAAGCCAAAAGTAAATCATCTAATTAGGGCGAAGATGATCTTTTGTTATCTGAAGGGTACTCTAACACTCGGGTTGTGGTATCCTCATGATGATGACTTTGAACTTACAGCATATAGTGACTCAGACTATGGTGGATGCAAGATGAACTACAACTCGACATCTACAGGGTGTCAGTTTTTTGGAAGGCAGTTAGTCACCTGACAATGTAAGAAGCTGACGTCTGTTGCTCTATCAACATATGAAGCTGAATATGTTGCTGCGGCAAGTTGCTGTTTTCGAATCATCTGGATTCAGCAGCAAACACGGGACTACGGTTTGCAATTTACTAACACTCCTTTCTTTGTTGATAATTCTGCTGCTATAGCTGTAACTAAAAATCCGCTACAACATCCAAAAACCAAACACATCGGCATTAAAATATCACTTCATACGTTATTGTTTTGAAAAGCATTTAATCGATGTAATTAAAATTAACATGGATTTTCAACGCACCGACCTCTATACAAAAGCTTTTGATAAACCAAGATCTTATTATCTATTTGAGATTAACGGAGGAAAGAAGAAAGAGGATGTGACTCCGGAGTAGTCGAGTTCATAGTCCGTCAGTGTGTTTCTTAGTTTAATTTTTCTGTCAAATTTCTTTTCTTTTCTTTTATTTTCTATCTTAAAAATATCAAAAACTCAAAAAGATTTTCTGTTTTAGAATTTTAGGGGGAGAATGTTTAAGTTTCAGTATTCAGTACTTAAAAAAAAGAGGGGCAGGCAGATAAGCTGAAAAGCAACGAAATCAAATCAAAGAAATTGATTCAGTACAATAGAAAATGATAGTACACAAGCATCTTATTGTTTGGGACACCAAAAGGAACTTTAGCTTTGCAAAGTTATATGAAAGTCAAAGAAAAATTATAAGTCTGAGAAGTCAAAGCCTAATAAGTTGAAAAATGATAGTAAGCTAGTCTGTTACTATGGTTACATGGAGAAATTAGATCTAGGGGTTGCATGTTTATTATATGATGTGTTTGTAGATTCAACATAATAGATTAGTAGACATCACTAGTGAATCACGCGAATTAAATCATTCAACAGGTTGTGAGTTCCCATCTTATCCTGGTCTACACAATCAATAATTTTCCAATAAGGGGTGAAGAGCAAAGAGAAAGCCACAAATGTGTGCGAATGATGAAAACTATGAGCAAAGCACATGACAAATGTCAAACGTAATCAAGTTAATGACAAATGTCATTGCTGCGTTAAACTAATTATAAAAAATGCTCTAACAAGAAGATAGGTTGTGTGCCTCTCTGCTGTGCGATGACACTGACCTGAGGATAAGCATAACCTATATATTCTAAGAATTTATTATTCTTTGCGCCTCTCTGCTGTACGATGACACTGACCTGAGGCTTAGCATCTCTTTAAAAGCTCTTAGAATAGTTTCTTCTTGACAAAAACTCGTACACCGCTCAAAATATCCTGAGGAAGGTTGACTACCATATAATTGTGGGATCCACAAATGCCTGTTGACTTTATACACCTAATTAATCAGCAATGTGTGTCAAAAATCTATGTATGGATTTATGTGGACAAATATACTAACAATCATCGTGGCTACATCTCAAGATGGTCAAAATCAATATGTGCTACATAACAGCTCTAGCATGTTTTCATGTTAGTGCCTTTGATTCTTAGATGAAAGAGATTAATTGTAATGTATATTTAATGCTCTTTGTTATTGATCTAAATATAAAAGGTCCCAAATGATTTTGTTTTATGCCTGTCTGATTCCATATGAATCTTTCCAGAAATGATGAAAATGTTTGAAGCTGTTCTACTCAGGGGGAGAAATCGTTCAAGTGATATTTAAAAGTTTTCAACCCTCCTCAAATGGAAAACATAAAAATATGTCTTGTTTTAGTTTATTTTAAGTTTTTCCTATTTAGTTATGTTTGTATTGAGTCGATGTCGAACTATGTAACCAGACTGAATTCTGTGAATGACACATAATGGACCGAACGTTAACTGTGAGAAGCTTGTTTCTGAAAGATAAAAGGATCACGTCTGAGGTGATCAAAAGGTTTTCAGTTAAAAGGATCACGTCTGAGGTGATCAAAAGGTTTTCAGTTAAAAGGATCACGTCTGAGGTGATCAAAAGGTTTTCAGTTAAAAGGATCATGTCTAAGATTATCAGTGGTCATAATGTCATTTATCAAAATTAAGTATGTGAAATAGTGGACCAAACGAAGTCAAATCCATAAGTATGGCCCAATTGCATAATTGGATGATAAGTATGAGCCAATCGCATGATTGGACCATAAGCATGAGTCAATCGTACGATTGGACCATAACTATGGGCAAATCACATGACTGGACCACAAGTATGGCTCAATCGCACGACTGGACCATGAGGATGGTCGAGTCGTACGATTGACAAACTTTGTATGAACCAATCGTACGATTGGTTGAATGGGTATAGGTCAATCGTACGACTGAACCTCATTCGCACGTATGAACCATGCGTATGGGTCCAGTCGCATGACTGAAACTCAAATCAGTATAAAATGGGGTTCAGTCGGTCGTAACCCTACACTATTTCAAATTCTCTCTCAACAACCGAATTCCGAAGGACCCTTTTTCAAATTTTACGTGTGATTTCCATAGATTTCTTGTTGCTAACGGATACACATTCATCTATAGCTACAGTGAGGATGAAATCAAGACATATGATAACGATAACAGAATCTAAAGTATCCTAATAATTTAAGACTAAAACCGAAATAAATAAATCTAAAATTGGACCTTTAAATGGACTTAAAAGTGAACTTAAAAGATAATAGGTGTAACAACTAGTCTTGGCGCGTCTAATGAATCTAATCTTGATATGAATATGACTGTTTTGACAAAGATTCAAAATCTCGGATTCGCATATTATGTTTGCGACTGGACATACTAATGAACTTCAGTCGCACGATTGAGCCAGACGCATGATTCAATCGCACGATTGAATCAATCGGTGACTCAGTCACACGACTGACTCTATCGCATGTCATGGCACACGACTAAGCTCAGTCGGAGGCTCAATCGTACGACTAAGCTCAGTCGTATGGTTCAATTGCACGATTGAATTAGTGTGATATGATCTGTTCAAACTCAAAGTTTCTTTTTTGTGAAGGGGTCTAATATGTTTGTTGCTTGTGGTGCAGTGAAATGGCTAATAGATGGACTATGAGTACTAAGCATAACATCTGTGCTTATCTCAACACGACTTCCCAGAATGCCGTAGAGTTTGTTGGGATTATCGAGTTCCTACAACGATCCAGGATATACCGAGCTATATCGACTCCCTGCACTCCTTACCGCTCCCTACAGCAGGCATTCAGGGAGAATCCTGTTGTAGACAGATCTCTCGAGCCATTCAGGTGAGGAACTCCATTTTTGGACAAGACATAGACATCGGGAAGATGATTTGAGAAGAGTATTGGTTGTGGGAGATGACATGGATTGTCCCACCAAGCTACATCCCATGACGGTTAGGGGATGCTTTCTACGGATATTAATGCCAGCGTGCTTAACAAGAGCAACATGTTCCTGCCTTTCAAATATTTGGCACATGTGATTTAGAAGTGCATAGCCTCATGACGCGGTGGTTTTGATGAGATGAGTGATCAGATTCAGAACGCGTTTGTTGTGTTAGTGCTCAACCACCCGTTTAGTTTCTCAAAGTTGTTCTTCAATTACATGAGAGAGAACATCGATGCAAAGGGGAAGGAGGGTTTTTGTATGTATCCCCGGTTTCTACAACTGATCCTCAACGAGAAGCTACCTAACCTTCCTAAGCTTAGGAAGATGAGGTGTCATTAGAGGTGATGGATGAAACGACTCTAGGGAGCTTGAATGTATATCGGGGAAAGCAGGTTAAGCCCCCAGTGAGAAGGTTGTTCGGCCATCAAGCTAATGTTGATTATGTAGCACCGGCCAGGAAGAAGTGGCATCATGATGATAGTGACTCAGATGTTGAGCACGTCTTGATTCCTTATGATAATGAGGATGATGATGATGATGACCAAGATCAGGGTCAAGGTGGTAGAGGTGAGGGCTCGAATCAATCTAGAGCCACTGACACATCTACAGTCCAACCACCACCTTAATAGGGTGGTTCATCAGCTACTGGTAGGTCTGAGCAAGCAGCCATCCACCAGGACATCCTAATCGGTGAGGATATCAGGAACTTTGATCTAGACGAAGAAGATGATGATCTGAAGAAGAGCCTCTAGTGAGACAGGTCGGTAGCAAGTGGGTAGCTACCAAGAAGGGAAAGGAGGTGGTTGGTACCCGTAAGGCTGGGTCAAAAGGTGTTGATACTGAAGAGAGTGATCCATCTTATACACCTGACCAGCCCATCAGCCCAAGGGGAGCCCCAATTGCTAAGGGAGCCCCAATTGCTAAGGGGTCTAGGAGGAAGAGAATGGATCAACCCTATGGAAAGAAGGGGAAACGCCAAAAGATCATCTTATTGAGTTCTTCCACCACCACTGCTACTACCACCACCATAGCCACAACCACCATCACAGCCACGACCACTGACATACCCACCACCACACTTACACCTACTTCTTCCTCACCCTCACTACCCAAAAACACACCTCCACAATCCATTCCTATTCCTACACCCATATACACCACATGTACAACCACCCCAACTATTCCCCAAGCCGGAACATCCACCTAAATCCCACCTCCACAGGGCACTACTCTACCCACTATTGGGTTAGAGGAACAGCTGGCGAGCCTTAACAGGATACTGCTCAAGCTGTTGGCGACTGATGATCTTAGGGCCAACCAAATGAGACAGTTGATGGCTGTGAATGCAGAATAGGGCAAGCAAATTGCCAAGCTCATAGAGAAGAACAAAGCCCACGAGCGGGCATTAGTTTGAGCTCATCATGCCCTTACAGCTTAGAATGAGCTTGTTCTTACATCCATAAAGAAGATTGAAGATCTGTAGAAGAAGAATAAGAAGATAACGTTAAGGTTGAAAGGAAAGAAGGAGAAGCCTCTAAAGATAAAAGGAGATGGATATGATGATGGTAATGATGATGATGATTCCAGTGATGATGAATCAGAGGAAGAAGGTGATGAGGAGGAAGCTGGTGAGAGTGGAGAGGAGAAAAAATATGATGATGAGGAGGACGAACCTGAAGGTGATGCTAACACGTCAGCCTTAGCTCAATCATTAAAGGAGAGGCATACTAAGAAGAACCAGGATCAAGGAACCTCGTCCTCAGCTCCTCAAGCTAACTAGCCTCAAGTTTAAGTGATAAGTAATGATTAAGAAAGTTTATGTATTTTGAAACTTTTTATAAATTGAACTTTGTACTACATTAATGTAAATAATGATAATTTATGTTTAATGTCTTGATTATATTCATTAACGTGTAATTTGTTGATTATTCTATCAAACAGGTGAAACTCAAAATGTCGTTGAATACGATGTCACTCCCCTTCAGCAAATCAAGACTCAACTTACAATGACTATTGATTTGCAAGGGATTGTTAGACGATCTGTGAGTTACACTCCAGAAGAAGGGGAGATCATCCACGATCTATCAGATGAATAACTCATAGAGATGTTCAGACTGAACCCGGACGAGATAGTCAAAGGTGCTCCTGAATTGGATGTTGTTAGTGATAAGGAGCTGAAAGGAGTGGATGAGATAGAGATTGAGGATGTCACGCCAGATCATTATCCTTAGTACACTGACTTTGATGGGAATGTGATCCCAAACTTGGGTGAGACTTTTATCAGTGATGCATTTGCAGGACCGGGTGAAGGGTTAGCACTTACAACACAACAACACAATGAGGAGAGTGTATTAGAACACTTAACAGATCAAATGGGGAATCGGTTATGATGATGCTAAGAACACACAAGTAACTTCAGAAAGAAAAGATAACAACACAAGTGGTTGGTTTTCAAAGATGTTGTATATTGCTTCTCAAATTCAAGTTACAAGTATTCAGCATGCATACATTACAAGACTTTGAGATACTATATAATACAACCTACAGACGGCAATACTTTGAAGGCCAGCTGGATACACGAATTAGACAACACAATCCATGTAGAGTCAAAAAGGCAGATTTGCCTTTTGGCTAGTGACTATGACATGTCATAGCTCACATCCTAATATATTACAAAAAGGATAAAGGTACATAAAGTAGAAAGGTTTGACCCAAGACCTCAACGTACAGTTTTCCTAAAGCATGGACCTTTTTACCAACTCATACAAGTTGGTGACCAACCAGAGTGGGCAGCAGCAAAGTGGTTCAGCTTTGTAGAAAAAGTACATCAGATAAAGAATGTATGATAAAAGTCTTCGGAAGAATCTGGCTTGGTTTCTTGGCTTCAGCAGACTTTGTCTTGAAGCTAAGAAATACTTCATTTCTGGCTTCTGAAGATATTGGTCTTGGCTATGAAAGATTTTACACTTGAAATGTTTCTGAATTGGTGTAGAACTTTCGTAGCAATACTACTTCATGTTCTGTGCAGCATGCAGGAGGACTTGATCATTTCATAGAACTACTGAAAGAAGAACTGTCATAACTACTGAGAAATACTTCTTCAGCTGTTATGATAACTACTGAAGAAGGATCATCACAACTACTGAAGAATACTTCTTCAGCTGTTATGATAACTACTGAAGAAGGATCATCACAACTACTGAAGAATACTTCTTCAGCTGTTGTGATAACTACTGAAGAATACTTCTTCAGTTGTTGTGACAACTACTGAAAAATGTCTTCAGACTTTTTCTTCAGACTTTGTCTTTAGTTGATATCTCCAGCTGATGTCTTCAGCTGTTGTCTTCAGCTGTTACCTTCAGCTGTTGTCTTCAGCTGATGTCTTCAGCTGTTATCTTCAGCTGTTACCCTCAGTTGATTTCTTTAGCTGTTGTCTTCAGTAGATGTCTTCAGCTGTTAATTTCAGTAGATGTCTTCAGCTGTTAACATCAGCTGTTGTCTTCAGCTGTTAACATCAGCTGTTAACTTCAGTTGATGTCTTCATCAGTTGTTATGATCAGTAGATGGTTTCAAGAGTGTTTTGGTTGCATCAGACTTCTAGGAATCCTTACAAACTCCCCCTAGGCTGATGCTACCAAAACACTTGAGGATATTCAGCAGCTCACTGTCTTCCTGATGCAAGAGGAGCCATTGAATTGGAGATGATTTGGCTTTCTCTTCTTGCACTTCCTTAGGATGTTCTGATTCATCCTGAGGGTCAGAGGAGGTTGATTTTGACTTCTTCTTCTTCTTCTTTGCATCAGATTTAGAAGCCATTCTCTTCTTCCTCTTTGCAGTCTTTTACTGAGAAGACTGGCCTGCAGCACCTTGTAGATTAGTTATGTCTTCCTCAGTTGGGTGTTCCTCCCTCACAGGTTCAGAAGGAGAGGGAGTTTGACCCTGTTGTGGGTCAGATGTTGAGGCTGGCCTTTGACCTTGCTGTTGATCAATAGTTGAAGAGGCTGGCCTTTGACCCTGCTGTGGATTAGAAGATGAAGCTGGAGGTTCTTGTTTGAGTTGTCTTTTGTTGTTCAAACTTAACCTCTACTTGAGGTAGGGCTTGACTTGGAGGAGTGTGCAAGTCAGCAAGCTCTCCACTCTTGATCTTCTGCTTGATCACCCTGATATGCTCATCCAGAGTAGATAGAGACATAGGGCCAAGTCTCCTTCCAGAGAATCCATACAGCTTCAAGAAGCTCATCATTCTTTGTCTATCATCAAACTTTTTCAAGTTCTTCTTAATAAGAGCTCTTGACTTAGCAGCTTGTTCCTTTATTTTCTTCTTTGTTAACTTCTGTTCTTTGGGTACTTGAAGTTCAAGTTGTTTGAGATACTCAAACTCAATGTACTCAAAGGACAAAGGAAGAAGTGCTTCTGCCCGGTAGAAGCCTGTGGCACTCAGGTAGTCTATCATTCTTTGTTTATCTGTTTCTTTATCTACCTGAGGTTCTTGTGTAGCAGCCACAGCCTCTTGCACAGGACTTTCTTGAACTGGCGAGAGAGTAGGAATATGCTTGTATAATCTTTGTTGTCTTTTCTTCTCTTTGATCTCAAGAAGAATTCTTGCATCTTCAGCTTCCTTCCTTTCTCTTGACATTTCCATGTCAGCTAGATCATTTAATTCCTCTAAGGGGAGAGATATAATCTCATCTATGTCATAGTTCCTGGTCTGTAAGTAAGTAATCCTGACTGCCCTCAACTCATCATTTTGAGTGTTTGGTCTATGAGCAGCCCTTATTGCAGCTTGCATGAAGCTTGAAGACCCTGTGGAACTTACTCCCCTTAGCTTCCTCTTTCTCTCTCTTTCCTCCTCCTCAATCTCCTCAGGGGTTAGAACCCTTTTCCCTTGTCACCCACAGACCTTTATGACACAGGGTGGAGAGAGCTTTGGCCTTCATTGCTTGGTGTAGCATCCAAACTCTGGCCAGAGAGAGACTGTGATACACCTTCACCAGCAGGTGTTTCACTGAGGGGTTGAGTTGCTGAAGTAGTTGTTGTGGTGACAGGTGTTTCAATTTCTGTCACTTCATCAGTTAACTGTAAGACAGGACTTTCAGGCTCTATCACTGGGCCTTCAGTCAAGGTTTTCCCTTTGAAGCTAATCTCAGGGTCTGCCTCAACATCCATTTGACCAATGATATTACCTGATTGCCTTGGTCTATCTTCTTCAGCTTCTTGCCTTGATACACCCTCCCCAAAAGACTTTGAAACAAGCAGTCTAGGATGTTCACATCAATGTGAACTTGAGGAGGTTGTTGAGTAGGAACAATTACAAGAGAGGATGGTGAGTCCTTAATGTCCATACTCCTTGAAAAACTCCCAGGTTCTGTGATTGTAGTGACTTTCTCCCCCTTTTTGGTAGCATCACCTTCTTGTATAGGTGAGCTAGGAGTTAGGTCAGCCACATCCTCAGGTTTTTGTGTTCCTGGTTGAGTTCTTCTTAAAGGTCTCTCAGCTAGTTTTTCCTTAAGATAAGATATCTCAAGTTGCTGATCATTGACCCTATTTTGTAAGGTAGTCACTTGAAATTCAAGATGACTAACCTTTGAGACTAAGTACGTGCATGTTTGTGTCAGTTGTTGCACTTTTAGTCTCAGATTCCCCTCATCTTTATCAGAAGAATCATGGGGGGATGAGAGAATTGGACCTAGATCCTCACTCTCATCACCAGCATGGGGTTCTTGGCTACTGGATTTCCTCTGCTCATTGACAGCCTCAGATGAAGTGTCAATAGGCTGAGTTGCCATGGTTGAGGTCTTAATGATGTAATCACTTGCAAAAGTGAGAGCCTCTTCCATATGGATCCCCTGAACAAGTTCAGAAGGACCCACCTCAGCAATGGGTGACTGATGTGGGATAGACATAGGTAATTCAGAAGCACTCCTCTTTCTTTGAGTAGGGGAGGGATAGAGAGATTCATGATGCTTACTAAAGCCTAAGTCCTCATCAGTATAGAATTCAAGGTTGGGAATTTGGGTATTTAAGTCCAAAGGCTGGGGATGGTAACTGTCCCCTGAAGGTTTTTCACTTGAGCGTTGAGACTCAGAGTGAAGGCTTAAGGCATTTTGGCTTATGAGCTCATCAGGCTGATCATGAGGAACATCAGCACTGATTCTTGAAGAGATAGGAGTGGTTTGCTCCTTAGGAGAAGTGAGAGCTCTAGTATCCACTTCTTCCTATATGGGTGAGTATATGGGGACCTGCACAGACTCAATAGCTTGAGCAGGGGTTCGTTTGGATTTTCTTTGGTAGGTGAGGATGATTTGAGGCTTTGGTGGTTGAGATGTAAAAGGTGTGGGTTCAACACTAGCTTGTATTGCTAGGTTGTCACCTTGAGCAATGAGCTCTAACATTTTGGAGACCAGGGCTGTTTCTACCCCTGAGAAGCCTACAGTTGGCTTTTTCATAATTTTAAAAATGTCTGGCTTCATCTGTCCCAATTTAAGAATAGTATTTGTTTCCCTCAACTGTGATCCAAGTTCACAGTTGAGAATGTGTTGAACATATCTAGGAAACACATAGTATTCTAAGGAGTCCAAGTTAGCAAGCAAGTTTGTGTAAACAAATTGTGAGTACCTGAACTTGACCCCTTGTACCATTCCATGAACTATAAAGGAGAGATCCTCAGGAATCTGGTCCCACCCACCATGCTTGTTGGACAAGCTGTGAATCACTACATGGAGTAGGTATTTCCACCGGAATGAGACCTTCCCTTTCCTAAAGGTCTTTACAGAGAAATCTCCCTCATAGCCCATCTGCTCAAAGGAATAGTTGACAGCTTCCTTTGGGAAAGACAGTTCACCTTCTTTATCATCCAGCTGAAGATGAGTTTTGATGATGGCTGGAGTGATAAAGACTGTCCTCCCCTGCACTGTGGCAGACAATGCCTTCTCCCCATCCATAATAACCTCTTGACATGTCCTCCAAAAGTCAAGCAGGTGATCCTCATAAAGAATAGGTGTAAGGCCCACCTTTCTCAGGGAAGCCTCACAGTTGGTCATTCACAGCAAAACATCGATTTAAAACAGTCATTTACTCATATGTGTATAAATATATATTGCAGCGGAAACTACTGTAAATTTCAATCCATTACAATTGAAATATAAACATTGTCTTTAATTCTTAAAAACTATTTAATGTCCTCTTCCAGTCTTCTAGTGCCAAGAAGCTTCAGTCCCATGCTTCTATCCCATAGCTCTAACTCTCACCTGTCAACTGATATGCATACAAAAGTCAGCTTCGCTGAGTGAATTCTAGGTTTACTTTGCTAAATAACTTTTGTAAAATATATTAGCTTTATCAGTTGAAGATAATCATTGTCTATCAAAATATAAATACACACAGGCTATCACTTTATCAATACTTTATCATTTATTGTTATTTGTTACTCTTCTTTATCCGTCAATTCTCTGTCACTGTCGGTGCCTAGGCTCGCCTAGGACTTTAACGACATGCCAATTAAGGACTTACTGTCATACCCGATCAGTCCATTATTGTCATGCCAATGTAGGACTTACTGACCTGCCTGTTCGGGCATACTTTATCACTTTATCACTGGTGAGGGTACAACGAATGCAACCCTCCTTTATCAATTGTTTGCAAGACTTTACTTTATCACTTTATCAAGGTACATGTTATGGACCTCATAACCTTTCTTTAAGTTTCACTTTCATTTTTAGGTTATACATAATATAACACAACACAATACAAAGCAATTCATTAGAAAACCCCATTTTCCATATAAGATAGTGTATAAAACTTTACTTTAACCAACTGTTAATAAAGGTATGTATTTAGTATGCACACCGCCCCAAAACATTTAAAAACATGCGTAAAATAGGGGATCTAGAACTCACCTGAACTTGTCCAATAGCTTATATTCTAAGTCACTTAAGCTATAGCCTGAATACTCTAGCTGCACGAAAGTTAATATGCAAAAACGTCATTTTCTTCATAGTTTCGCCCATAGTTTCGCCCATAGTATCGCTGTAGCGAAACTGCAGTTTCGCTACCAGTTTCGCTGGGAAGCACTTCTGCTAGTTTCGCTAGACAGATTCGCTACCTTGAGCGCCCAACTTTCGTTGGAATTTCCTAGTTTCGCAAAGTCTATAAGTCAGTCTGGGTCTTAGCAAGATTATCGGCGAAACTGTAGTTTCGCCCGAGCGAAACTGTAGTTTCGCTGAAATTTCTCCTAGTCTCGCTAAATGAGTACGCAGTTTCGCTGGTTAAATGCTTAAATTCGCTGGATCGCGGCCCAGTTTCGCTGGACGAACAGAAACTCAGATCCAGCCCGTTTTTAACCCAAATCTTAACTTTTTACGTCCAAATCCTTAGTTTACCTTCCATGAAACCAAATCTAAGCTTTTTACACGTTTTCATACGTAAAAATTCAACCTTTATGTGTTTCTTTAAACTTTTCAAAACCCCAAAACCCTAGAATCCGGGTTTGATCTACAGAGGGCCTTAGAGGTCGATTCTTACCTTGTTTTGTTGCTCTTTCCTTGTGTTTTGATGCTCCAATCCACCAGAACTTCAATCCTTCAAACCTTCAAACTCTAAATCTTGATTTTCTTCACTTTCTCTCTCTACGAATTTGGTGGCTAGGGTTTGAAATGGTGGAATGGATCTGATCATGCATGGTTTAAGGGTTGATTAGGGCCCTTAAACCCACCAAGCCTAGCCCATTAAGGCTAATTTTACCCATAGCCCACTAATTTACCCCTTTATTTCTTAAATTAACCCTTAAAAGCCCATTATTATTAAATAGCCTGTTTCAGGAAATTTCAGGGCGTTACAATAGGATCAATGGTGAGTGAGGTGTAGTAGTTGGATAGAGCAAGAAAACAGCAAACCTCTGAGAAACTATCATCTTTCTCAGAGTGCAACAAGGAAACTTGATTGTGCTGCCTATGGAATTGCATGGAGAAATTTAGGTTGTTTCTGTTTGGAATGTTGGCCATTTTGAAAAGCTTAAGGATGAAGAGAGGTGAAAAGTAAAAGTGATTTCAGAGAAATTTGGTTTGAGGCATGGGTGAATTTTGGAGTAGATAGAGGAAAGAGGTGTAACCATTGGATATTTGTATGAATTTGGATTAGAGACAAAGTTAATGAAAAATGATAAACTTTGAAATCCATTGTGTTGGTCCCACCTCTGAAAAGTAGTTTGCTTTTTGCCCAAAAAGTAGTTTTCTTGGAATTCTAAGAAATCTTCTGAAGATAATTTAACTTCAGAAGTTTTGACCATGAAGGGTATTTTGCTTCGGAAGTTTTAACCAGAAAGCTTCCGAAGGCAAATTTTGCCTCCAAAATATTTCAAAGATTTTGAAGAATTTTGCAACTTGTGTAAAATTCTAAAAAATCTAAGGAATATCCTAAAAGAATTTTCTTCCAAAGAGAAACTGGGGCTTATTATGGTGATAGAATAGACAACATAGAACACACATAGTTTTAGAAATAATATGATTAAGTTTTTAAGAAAAGCTATTCAAAGTTGATCATCCCAATAGCTGATATAAGATATTTAAATCTCTGTTCATCAAAGGCTTTTATGAACAGATCATCATATTGTTCATCTGTATGAACTTTGATTAGTTTGATTAATCCCTTTTCAAAATTATCTCTAATCAGATGATACCTGATGTTGATGTGCTTAGTTCTTGAGTGATGCACTGGATTTTCTGTGATTGAGATAGTACTGTTGTTGTCTATGTGAATGGGAGTCTCTTTGAAGTTGAATCCATAGTCTAGCATCTGATTTTGAATCCAAAGCACTTGAGCACAGCAGCTTGCAGCAGCAATGTATTCAGCCTCAGCAGTTGATGCAGATACGTAGGATTGTTTCTTGCATTGCCAAAAGACTATCCTTCCACCAAGAATTTGACATCCCCCTGATGTAGACTTTGCAGTCATATTGCATCCACCATAATCACTATCTGTATATGCATACAGATCGAAGTCAGAATTTTTAGGACACCAAAGGCCAAGAGATGGGGCTCCTTTAAGGTATCTTAGAATTCTTTTGATAGAGGTTAGGTGTGACATCTTGGGGTTGGCCTGATATCTTGCACAGATGCAAGTGGCAAACATAATATCTGGCCTGCTAGCTGTAAGATACATAAGAGACCCAATCATAGCCCTGTAGAGATGTTCATCAACACACTCCCCCTCAAGATCAGGTCCAAGGGAGTGGTTTCTAGCTATGGGTGTCTTAGCAACCTTACATTCAATCATGTTGAACCTTTTAAGTATGTCTTGCACATACTTTGACTGATTTATGAAGATACCATTGTCAACCTGCTTCACTTGAATCCCTAGAAAGAAATTGAGTTCCCCCATGGCACTCATTTCAAATCTATCATTCATCAGCTTCTCAAAGTCTTTGCAGAGCTTTGGATTAGTTGACCCAAAGATGATATCATCTACATATACTTGAACTAGCATTATGTCATCTCTTGTTCCTTTGATGAAGAGCGTTTCATCAATAGTACCCCTTTTGTAGCCATGCTGACAGAGATAATGAGATAGAGTCTCATACCACTTTCTTGGTGCCTGATGTAGCCCATAGAGAGCTTTGTCAAGCTTGCAGACATAATCAGGATGATCAGGATCTGCAAAGCCAGGTGGTTGTTTGACATACACCTCTTCATCAATCACTCCATAAAGAAAAGCAAACTTGACATCAAGTTGATAGACCTTAAAGTTCTTGGATGCAGCAAAAGCTAGGAATATCCTAACAGCTTCAAGTCTTGCTACTGGAGCAAAGACATCAGTGTAATCAATTCCTTCTTCTTGAGTATACCCTTGAACAACTAGTCTAGCCTTGTTCTTGATGACAAGTCCTCTATCATCCTTCTTATTCCTGAAGACCCACTTTATACCTATGGTAGTCTTCCCATGAGGAAGAGGACATAGATTCCAAACCTTTTGTCTCTTGAATTGAAGCAACTCCTCTTGTATAGCTTCAACCAACTTCCATCCATTAGAGCTTCATCAATCTTCTTTGGCTCTATTTGGGATAAGAAACAAGAGTGAAGACAGATATTTGCATTATGAGACTGTCCTCTTGTTCTTACACCAGTACCAACATCTCCAATGATGTTTGTAGTGGGGTGAGACTTGTGGATCCTTAGTTGAGGGATCACAGTAAGTTGCTTAGACAGATCCAAATTGGAGAAATTCTGATCTGGCAGGGAGGATTCACCCTCTACAGCAGCACACTTATCAAGATTAACTTGATCCAATGAGTGTGTGACATCATTGAGATTTTCTTCAATGGGATGGTTCTCAGCATCAAGAAATTCTTGATCACTGTCACCACCACCATGTTCTCTGACATTTGAAGTTTCTACATTTGAGTTTTGTGCCTCAACACTGGAAGATGAAGGCAACTCAGATGTATCAGCAGGATTTGTCATTGATGTGCTGGTAGAAGCTTCATTTGTAGGATTAGTTACCACTGGAGCTGAAGATATGTTGCTTGAAGATCTTCTCAGCTCAATTCTTGGATCAGGATCACCTGTAGCTAATATATCTGTGGTTCTTGAAACATGCTCACAAGATTTGTTAAAACAGTTGGTAACTAAATCAAGATCAAACAGCCAATTCGGACCAGAACCTTTCACACTGCGTGTGTGTTCATTGAAAGTCACATTGGCTGACTCCTCTACTACTCTAGTTCTGAGATTGTATACTCTATATGCTTTAGCTTGAGAAGAGTATCCAATGAAGTGTCCATCATCTGATTTCTCAGCAAACTTGGCTTGTAAGGCCCCGCTCACCGGGCACCCTACTGTTGCTTCTTCATTGCACATACAACATACATATAATACATGATCATAAAATACGTAGCGGAATTGATAAAAATATACATTCTCATTCATTCATAAAAGCTTTTACATCCTTGTCTTGGTTACAAAATACATGCTTTTCCTTACATTGCCTAGCTATACTATGATTGCTGCTGATGCATAAGAAACCGAGGATAATCTCGTTTATTCGAATCCTCAGCAATCATAGGGTCATACAGCGACCTCTACAGAATGAAAATAATAAAAAGAATATATATTTTTCTTCATAAAGAAGATATTAAGTTCAAACATATATAAAGGAGATTTCTTAAGTAATCCCGTTAATAGGAATCCTCAAGAAATCTCATAATGGTAGGCAACGTGATATGTTGCGTGCATTATGGGCCCGCAACACATGACGTTGCAGCATTATCAAATGGAGAATGCCATTCCAAAAGAGCTGAGTGGTCGTCTCGTGCCATCCTCAGCAACACTACCTGCCAACTGGAAACACATTAAAAGTCAGCGTTGCTGAGTGAGTTCTAGTTTTATAATAAAACGTACTTTTACTTATTTAAAAGTATCCTTTCATACATGCGTTCATACATCATACGTACACAGAGATAATATTCATTATTATCTTCATCATTCGTTATACATCGTTATCTTTAACTTCTCGTATGGATTCTGTCAGGCTTTACCCACTTCATAGCACTCGGCTATGATTACTGTGGTCGAATGACAAGAATCCCGTTCATACTTACTTTCACATTGAAAGGTGATTGTACCAATACCATATGCTACACCCCGATCGTTATTAGCTACCGGGCCGAAGTCAACATATGAACAACAAAACGTATGCCACGGTACTAGAGGTAAGCGGTAGAGGTACCATGACCATGGTCGATCACAGAGAAGGACCAATCGCGTTATTCAATGCTTGCAAGACTTATTTCGTTCGTTCATTAATGCATGTATTCATCATCATTCTTCTTTTCGTTCATTCGTTAATACATGCATTCATCATCATGTTCCTCTTTCATTATCTTTCACTTTACGTTACATAATACTTCATTCATTCATTCTCGTTATTCGTAAAGTTTCGGAAAGATAAGCATACACAATCACAAGGAACATACACACCCATCATACATTCATCATCATACATAGCATCATACATACGTAATCATACATCGCATCATCACTCACATCCGCCCTTCATGGGCGACTGAACCTATCCCAGTCGCATGTCCTCCATGCGACTGGACCGTGCGATTGGGCTGTCATGCGAATGGGCATACAATCGTGCGACTGGACTTTCTTCCGCACGAATAGACACTATACGACTGGGCTATATGCGACTAACTCTTAACCGTACGACTGAACTACCCTGCGATTGGACCTATGCGACCGAAACCCCCAATCGCATAGCCCATCGTGCGACTGAGGCTCAATCATGCGTCTGAGCCTCAATCGTGCGATTGGACATCAACTAATCCTCATTCGGCCGAATGGCCCTTCAGTCGTATAACCCTAACTGGGCAGCGACTGGAGTTCTTCATGAACAGCAGTCGCGAACCCACATACCCAAACTCATCATAAACCCATTTTTAGCCCAAATCAACCCTCCCAAGCCTCAGGGATTCATACTAGGACATCATACAGGCATATACAAGTCCTAATTCTCACTATAAACATGTTACTCAAGATTTACCCAAATGGGTCAAACTTACACTATTTCAAAAATAGGGTTTCTATGTGATTCCAGCCCCAAAATCATTCAAAAACGTGTAAAAGAGGGGTCCTAGAACTCACATTAACAGGTAGGAGTTGATGAGCTTCGATTTGGCTAGCCTCACGACAAATCCGGAGCTCGGTCAGCACTTTCCCTCTTTCTCCTCTGCTCTCGTTCGCTCTCTGCTCTCTTTCTCGACTGAAATATGCAAGTGTTGGGAGGAGAATGAGAGCTGCTCCTCTTTTATACCCACAGCTCAGTCGCGTCTGGTCCAGGGGCGACTGGACCTTCAGTCGCATGAACACCATGCGATTGGACCCCAGTCGCATGTGTTCTATGCGGTTCATCCTTCATTCGGGCGGTTGAACTCCAATCGTACGGTTGAGCTTCAATCGGCCGAATAGCATACGGTTGAACCTCCAGTCGCATAAATCCCAGGCGACTGAGGCTCAGTCGCACAGCCTACCAAAAAGTCAAACTTTCGGGTGTTACAAGTCTATCTGATCTTTGGTATTCAAGATGGTGCAAGGACATCCAAAAGACCTGAGAAAACCAATGAAAGGTTTCCTCTTGTGCCAAAGTTCATAAGGAGTCTTACCATGTGTCTTAACTACTAAAACTCTGTTCTGCACATAGCAGGCAGTGTTGACTGCCTCTGCCCAGAAGGTGATGGGCAGTTTAGAGTCAGACAACATAGTTCTTGCAGCTTCAATTAGTGTCCTGTTTCTCCTCTCAGCAACTCCATTTTGCTGGGGTTCCTGGGAGCACTATATTGTCTTGTAATACCCTTTTCATCACAAAATGTATCAAGTATTTGATTCTTGAACCAGTTCCTTGATCACATCTTATGGTTTTGACCTTGTGATAACATTGATTCTCAATTTTTAAGATGAAATTCTTCAGAATCTCAGGGGTCTCATCCTTAGTTCTAAGGTAGAATACCCATGTGAATCTTGTAAAGTCATCTGTGATCACCAAACAGTAAGAGGTCCTTCCTAAACTCATTACATTGGTAGGGCCAAAGAGATCCATATGTAAAAGTGTAGGGGTGTAGTGATGGAATTTCTTTCCTTAGGCTTGTGAGATACCTTGTGTTGCTTCCTTTTCAGGCATGCAACACAATGATCATCACTTGTAAACTCTCTTTTTGGTATTCCAGTTACCAAATCATTCTTAATCAATTTATTCATGTTCTTAAAGTTTACATGGCACATTCTTTTATGCCAAAGGAAAGATTCATCACTATTTGCTTTAGATAGAAAGCATGAAACTTCTCCTGATGGAGATGTTTCTTGCAAATCCATCTTGTACATGTTCCCTTTCCTGGGGGCTCTGAGTAGGATGTGCTCATGAAGAATGACCACCCCAGGCTTGAGAACAATGCACTCATGCTCAGTAAATAGCATGTTATGACTCTGATCATAGAATTGTGATACACTTAAAAGATTGTATCCAAGCTCCTTGACAAAGTTTGCCTTGTCAATGCTGAGCTTACCATTTGTGACCTTGCCCCTTCCAGTAATGTAACCACCTGCATCTCCTCCAAAAGCAACTGGCCCTCCATCAATTCTTTCAAACTTCTGGAGTAGTGACCTATTGCCTGTCATATGCCTGGAACAACCACTGTCAATGATCCACACATTTTTGTTTGTCTGTAGCTGTTCCTGCACAAAGAGATAGCTAGTTACATTTGGAAACCCAAGCCTCATTGGTCTTGGGCTCACTTAAAACAGTTGAAGACAATGCAAAATAATAGATCCTATGGTTGTGCTTTGAGGATCTTGAGCTGTTGTTGATGAAGAACCTTCAGTCTTTTGGTCTTTCTTTGACTTCCACACCACCTTTGGAAGTTTAGACTTGACCTTCAATACTTCAGAAGCTTTTAAGACTTTAGAAGTTTTGATGACTAGTCCTTCGGAAGATCTTGCCTTTACTGCAGCAAGCTTTAGTACTTTGGAAGCATTCCTTTCTTCCGAGACCAAATCTTCTTCCGAAGGCAGTTTTCCACTTGCCTTCTTCATCTTGGAATTCTTGGAAGTCTCTTTGTTCATCATGTGAAGAGTACCCTTAGGATTGTATGGACAATCTTTAGCCAAATGAGAAGTACTCTCACACATGACACACTTCAGATTCTTCTTTCCAAGAGTCTTCTTCATGGAAGAGCACTGACTTTGGTCACATCCCATCTCCATCTTCACCTTTGCAGGAGCTGAGACAGTTCTTTTGGGTTGAGAACTGTTCTTGGAGTTGGATGGTCCAGGTTGTGTAGTAGTAACACACAACAGATCAGTCTTCTTGTTGTTGCTGAGATGAGTTGCACATGAACCAGAATTCATGTCATCAGTCTTAACTACTTCAAACCCTGCAGAGATAAAAACTTGTTTCTGCTTAGAGTCAAAAGTAGCCTTGATATCTTGAGCCTTCCTTGATTTTCTTTTGGCTTTCCTGATCAAGTTCTTTCTTCTTGACTTGGTCATCCCAACAGTTTTACTCTCCTCAGAGGAATGGTGACCCTTCTCAGAATGCTTTTCTTCACTCAAACCAAAGTCATTCTAAACCATCTCCTCTTCATCCTCTTCAGTCAAAGGATCTATGAGGGGAAGCTCATCTTCACAAGTTCCACACCTGGGAGATCTTACAAACAAGATGGTGTGTGGAGGAGCTATCTCACTAGATCCCAGTCCCTGCTTGTTCTGATAACACACTTGGTTTCATCATGATCTGCCATGAGAGCTTGGTTTGGAGATGCATCTTCTATCTGAAAGCTCCAGTCAAAGCCTCCCTCTTCAACAACAACTGCAGCCTGTTGCTTTGGGTTCTTATTCTGGTGAACTTTCTCAGTGTAGTTTGGTCTGGTTTGTGTCTGGCCACCATTTGTTCTTGGTGCCTTACACTCTCTTGCAAAGTGCCCCATCTAGTTACAGTTGTAGCACTTTACCTTGCTTTTGTCCAGCCCCAAAATTTCCACTGGATGTATTGTTTGGAAATCTTCTCCCGGTCTTCTTGTAGAACTTCTAGGCCCTATGAGTGAGAAGAGCCGTTTACTGAACTATCTCCATATACTCCAGATCATCTGGATGGATACAGTCCAAGTCTTCAAGAGTGAAGAGAAGGTTGCTAGAGGTTTCATCAGCTGAGACAAAGGCATGAGAAGAACTTGTCTCTTGGAAGGGACTTCCTTGAGTGTAGCTTTCTCTTGGTGTCTCTGGAAGAGTGATGAAAGGCCCTTTTTGTGAGTTGTCAGGGTAGCATAACAACTGATGTTGTGGTTCAATGCATTCTCTTTCATTCACATGAAGAGCTGAACTCAGTTGGTTATTGGAGTTACCAGAGGAATTTTGCATGTTCATCTCCATCTGGAATGCACTCAGGATACCATATAACTCTGTAAGAGTAAGAGTTTTAAGATCCGAAGTTCTCTTGATCACAACACAATAATGTGTCCATAGTTTAGGAAGAGAAGACATGAACTTCCTTACTATGTCCTGTTCTCAAGAGTTACTCTAATATCCACTAGAGTGTCCACTATCTCAACATACCTGAAGTATTGTTGAGTCAGTGTCTCACCAGCCTTGAAGGTGAAATTTTCAAACTGCTGCTTCAAGAGATCCTTCTTGTTTTCTTTAGTTTCTTTGGATCCTTCATACATGAGCTTCAGTGCTTCCCATAGATCTTTAGCTGTCTTGCACTTCTTGAAGTCTCTGTAGATAGAGTTTGGAAGAGCAGTTTGAAGACAAGTAATGGCCCTTTCATCAAGCTCTATTCTCTTCCTGTCTTCTTCTGAGTAATCATCTACATCTTTAGGGATAATACAATTGCCAGTAGCAGAAGTAGTGCTTGGTATAAAGGGACCGTTGATAACTAAGTCCCACATCCTTGAATCTCGACACCTGATGAAGCCTTCCATTCTTGTGCACCATGTGTCAAAATCTTCAGGAGTGATCAGTGGGGACTTGGTCATAGTACCAGTTTCCATATCAGCTTTAGAAAGAGCTGCCATTTGAGTTGTTAAGTATTTTGTGTGTATGAGGGATCTTAAGATGGTGAGATCTTATATCAAGAGCCCGGAAGCTCTGATACCAAATGCAGGACCGGGTGAAGGGTTAGAACTTACAACACAACAATACAATTAGGAGAGTGTATTAGAACACTTAACAGATCAAATGGGGAACCGGTTATGATGATGCTAAGAAGACACGAGTAACTTCACAAAGAAAGGATAACAACACAAGTGGTTGGTTTTCAAGGATGTTGTATATTGCTTCTCAAATTGAAGTTACAAGTATTCAGCATGCATACATTACAAGACTTTGAGATACTATATAATACAACCTACAGACGGCCATACTTTGAAGGCCAGCTGGATACACGAATTAGACAACACAATCCATGTAGAGTCAAAAAGGCAGATTTGCCTTTTGGCTAGTGACTATGACATGCCATAGCTCACATCCTAATATATTACAAAAAGGATAAAGGTACATAAAGTAGAAAGGTTTGACCCAAGACCTCAATGTACAGTTTTCCTAAAGCATGGACCTTTTTACCAACTCATACAAGTTGGTGACCAACCAGAGTGGGCAGCGGCAAAGTGGTTCAGCTTTGCAGAAAAAGTACATCAGATAAAGCATGTATGATAAAATTCTTCGGAAGAATCTATCTTGGTTTCTTGGCTTCAGCAGACTTTGTCTTGAAGCTAAAAAAGACTTCATTTCTGGCTTCTGAAGATATTGGTCTTGGCTATGAAATATTTTACACTTGAAATGTTTCTGAATTGGTGTAAAACTTTCGTAGCAATACTACTTCATGTTCTATGCAGCATGCAGGAGGACTTGATCATTTCATAGACCTACTGAAAGAAGAACTGTCACAACTACTGAGAAATACGTCTTCCGCTGTTGTGATAACTACTGAAGAAGGATCATCACAACTACTGAAGAATACTTCTTCAGCTGTTATAATAACTACTGAAGAAGGATCATCACAAGTACTGAAGAGTACTTCTTCAGCTGTTATGATAACTACTGAAGAATACTTCTTCAGTTGTTGTGACAACTACTGAAAACTGTTTGCAGACTTTGTCTTCAGACTTTGTCTTCAGTTGATATCTTCAGCTGATGCCTTCAGCTGTTGTCTTCAGCTGTTACCTTCAGCTGTTGTCTTCAGCTGATGTCTTCAGCTGTTGTCTTCAGCTGATGTCTTCAGCTGTTATCTTCAGCTGTTACCTTCAGTTGATGTCTTCAGCTATTGTCTTCAGTAGATGTCTTCAGCTGTTAATTTCAGTATATGTCTTCAGCTATTAACATCAGCTGTTGTCTTCAGCTGTTAACATCAGCTGTTAACTTCTGTTGATGTCGTCATCAGTTGTTATGATCAATAGATGGTTCCAAGAGTGTTTTGGCTGCATCAGACTTCTAGGAATCCTTACACATTTTACATGATCGATCAGAAAGCAACTGAGAAAGAAGAGGCAGAAGGTAAAGCCCAAGCTGCTGATGCTGATGTGGAACTAAAGAAAGCTGAATGGGCTGCATGTTTAGAAGAGATGAAAGCTCAGACAGAACCTCCAAAGCAAAATGCCTACACCAAGCTGTAAATATTAAGAGACATTAGAAGGTGTCGAGCAAGATTATCAGCTGGGCTTATTTTGAGGACTTAGATGTCTATGCAGTAAAGAGGGAGAAAGGGATCGAGTACTTCAGATATCCACATGATCTGAAGCCTCTCCCAGGATTCGAGTTAAACAGACTGGTATGCCTAGATATGTTATATGCCAACCCGAGGAAAATGTCGAGATGGTTTGAGATGGCATTAAAGAAGGAATACCACACGAGATGGGTCAACTTCAAACCTCAAAAACCGAGAGGTTTCTTCATAAAACTGAGGTTGACTCGATCTCTGGAAGAAGGAAGGTGTTGTTGAAGTGGAGACCTTCTAGGACAATGTCAAAGATTCCATTGAGGGAAATGCTAAAGGATTTCACACCTCACTTCAAATGGTGGTATTATGATTGGAGGACGGGGAAGCAGTTATTGTTTTGAACAGAGACAGAAAGATTGAGACAATCAGGGTATTCGACCCAATGTGGCTTACTAAGTTGTCAGCAGATGATGTTTATACCTTATACAAGTTGCCAATGTTTTTTATGATACACAAGACATTGTACAAGCTCTTTAGTTCCAACACGTCACACAACTCTGTTTTACATTTGAGATTCATGCTGGAGTCACCAAAAAGGAGAAGTACAAGAAGTTTCAAGAACATGTGAAGAGTGTTAGACAATAGGGTAAACTAGGTCCAAGGGGGAGTTTGTTGATACATAATGTCCCTAGTTTGTGTACTTAAATGTCTATGTCTTTCATTTCTTACACATGTGTAATACAAGAACTTAATGTAATGAGATATATGTGTTTGGTTGTTTATTTACTTTTGATTATATCATATTCTTATAGTATTTATTATTACACATATGAATGAACATTATATATAGGTTTGAGGTTGTTGTTGTGCATAGTTCTGAGTCAACAATGATTCAGAAATCTGTTTGACTTAGTCTTGTGGTTTTTCATGCTAATGGACCATGCTCATGGACCAGACGCATGAATAGACCATGCTTATGGACCAGACGTGCGAATGGACCATGCTTATGGACCAGTAGCATGATTAAACAAGGTTACTGGATCAGTCGCATGACTAAGACATAAGATTGACTCAATCTCACGACTGAACTTTCAGTCATGTGTATGAACCAAACACATGACTCAGTCGCATGACTGAACCATGCTATTGGCTCAGTCGTACGACTGTATACTGAAAACCTATAAATACCACATAATTCGTGGAAAAACATAACACTTTGAATATTATCATACCCTAGCCGTCCAGAGCGTCCCAGTTTGTCTATCCAACTTCAAAGTTCGTTCCTGATCGATTTCAACTAGTTCTTAATGTTTGTTTAATCGTTAGATCGATTAGGTTGTCATTCCCACTGATTGGATCGCCAATCAAATAGAATTCCATGCTATTTGATTTGGTTTCATGTTGAATCGGTTAGTACTCCGTACGTACACGGTCCTAACATACTGCAAGGTACATGATGTACATGCCAATGAGTATTCAGTAAGGGATAGGTAATGAGTAACTAACAACCTATGCAGTTATAGACTAGTGTGTATGCAATCTAGTTCCCTATAACCAATGGCTCTGATACCAATCTGTCACACCCTCAAAATTCACGTGCGTCGTTTTACCGTGATACGTGTGAACAAACCAGGAACCCAGTTATTAGTTACTCAGAATGACACTATATATAACTTTTAAAACAATTAAGAGTTTCAAGCTTTAAAAGATTTGCAGAAGCTTTTTGTAAATAATTCAAACCCAAAGTACTAAAGGTAAACTGCTCAAAAACACGCACCCAAACCAAAGTAAGTAAGTATATGTTAAATCAAAAGTAAAACAATGTTTTAACAAAGCATGCTTGACACATGCGTGCTCCTATGGGCAGCTGCTAGTAACGGCATGAGAAAGCATACTAAAAGTGTCAACACGACGATTGGTGAGTTCAAGAGTTTGTACACATCATAAACAATAGTGTTAGTAAAATATATAAAAGTGCATTGAACTAGATAGTTAGTCTAATTTCATTAGTAAAGATATAATAATGATTTCACGATTGAAGCTTCCTATGTTTGTCTGTTTGCCTCCTGCCACGACATACCAGGTTGTGACGCTGTTAGTAGTTTAGGACAATATTCCACCCGTTGACTTCTGGTCACATGGGTAGGGCTTGTCAGACCTAGTAGTAATACCCAAGATTTCCCGCTATATTCCTTAATTAACGATCCAAAAGTGTGAGGGCTTTCCATGGTATATCACACTATGTCTTACTAAACACATGTTATAAAAGTAAAGCGCTTAAAGTATAGTATGCTTTCACCCCCAAAAAGAGAGATAAGTAAAAGTGGGGCATTGAACTCACCTGATGCTCCAACAAACAGAATAATGCAAAGCTACGGTGAATGGAATGATAACCCATCAAAGGTCATCTAGAACACGTGAATTTGAAAGTATTCATGACTGGAAAGACCTAATAGATCCTAAAAGCTCCATAAATAGATTGACCCAAGTGATATGGAACACAATAACAAAATTGACCTAGTTGAACCACTTGACCAGTTGGTAACATGTTAAGTTGAGTTGTTTAGCCAAAACTAGTATCACATTAAACGTCATGATTTCATAGGTCACCACACAAGCTAATCATAGAATCCATATTGTAAATCTTAAGTGTCATCAAGATCATCATGCTAACTTATGTTTTCATACAACACATGCAAATCTCAACCAAGACATCAACCTTATAATAATCAACAATCATAATTCATCATAACACATATCTTGTACATAACACCATACTTGTACTCTTCTATATTTTCCAATAAAACCTACATTTTTCCCAAATAGTTCATAAACCATTCAATTAACCTAATAAACACAATCTAACATATTAGACATCATCAATAAACATTTTAACATGATCTTAGCATCATATACATGCCAAATTCACAAGATCACATGTTTCATATAAATAAAGTTTCCCTTTCAGGAAAGTAACACCCAAAGGGTCCATCTCCATCCAATTCATTCATGAATTCATCAACTTCATACTTAATCAAGTCCATAACAATCATCTAGACATGGCCAAATCAAAACATCAATAAAGTTTCCTTTCAGGAAAGTAACATTCAAGTCTATCCTTTCATCGATTTTCAACCCAGTTTCATCAATAACATATCTAATCTAGTTCATAGCAATCATAATCACCCATTTAACATCAACAATTAATCATAACATGAATTCTTATAAAGAAAAGTTTTCAGTTTAGGCAATACATGAACTAGATGACAAAACCATGGATTTCTTGCACAATCAACATAGATGATCATTCATATAACCAAACTAAGATCATATCATCATCAATTTCATCCTTTTATCACTAATTTCGAATTTGGGTTCATCATACACCAAAAACAATGAAAACAATGAAAATCTAACCTTTAATGCGTAGAAATTAAGAATTGATGCTTGCTACACGTTGGAATCACATGAAACTAATCCAAATCGATTGATGTTGCTTGTTCTTAATCAAATTCAAAAGGAATAGGAGGTGAAGGGGGTTCCACCGAATAAAGGGGGTTTGGAGGCTAGGGTTTGTTTAATATTGGTAATATTAAGTTAAATAGTAATTTCAAAATAAACCCTCCTTAATCACCTTTTTGTAAAAGTTAATCTTTTTAACATTTTTTAGCAACTTTAACTAAAAAATACAAGTATTATAAGTCAATAGTAATAAACATATACATTTTCAACTAATAACAAAACTCATAAAATATATATATTACACGTAGTCACGTTATCAAGTAAAATTCAAAAATAGCATTGAAAATCTATAAATCATATAAACACAAATTAATAATCAATATTATTAATTAGATCATTATCTATTTATCATAGATAAATATTATTAAGGCATAAAAGTTCAACAACAACTAGTATTTGCTCACGACACGTGTCAGCAAGACCTAATAGAACTAACGGAGGTTGGTGACGGAAAATTACCGAATATCACATATGTGACCGGTGTGCATGCATGTGTGTTGTTGTGTATGCATGCATGCATGCATGCACGATTGTGTGTCATGATATGTATATATATACATATACATATATATATATACATACACACACACACACACATATATATATACGTATATATATAAGTATATATATATATATGTGTATATATATATATATATATATATATATATATATATATATATATATATATACGTGTGTGTATATATATATATACGTGTATATATATATACGTGTATATATATATACGTGTATGTATATATATACGTATATATATATAAGTATATATATGTGTATATATATATATACGTGTGTGTATATATATATATATATATATATATATCTATATATATTTATATACGTAATATATATACGTATATATATACGTGTATATATATATACGTATATATAGATATATATATATACGTGTATATATATATGTATATATATATATATATATATATATATATATATGTGTGTGTGTGTGTGTGTGTGTGTGTGTGTGTGTGTGTGTGTGTGTGTGTGCAGGTGTATGCATGTATGTGATATATGTAGGTGGGGTGTGTTGTACCTAAGCATGCATATATAATATGTGTGTTGTGTGTTACGTATATATGTATGTATTTATGTGTATATATATGTGGTGCATGAATGTATGACATTGGTATGTGTGTGTGTATATATATATTATGTGTGTATTATATGTACATGTATATATATGTGAGTAGGCATGCATATTGGTTTTTGTCTTATTATAGATTTGTTAGGATTTGATAGATAATATAGGTAAATTTTGTAAGATTTTGTTAGGTTCCAAGCTTATTTTTATAAGTTTTCTTTAATTTGATTAGACTATACATTTGATTTATTAAACACTAGTTAATTAATGTAAGAATTATTGTATTTTATAGTTATTTGATAGTTTCTAAAAGCATTATTTATTTTAAAAAGTTCATAACTTTTTAGGTCTTTATATTTATATACGTTTGACCTTAAGGTCTGTATTATTTATTATTTATTATTTATTATTTATTATTTATTATTAATCACTTATATTTTATAATTCTTGTAATTATGCTTATACTAGTTTATTGTTGAAGTTTTGGTTATATCAGGCGCTGCAAGTTCATTAATTTTTTTGCTTATTAGACTAATGCTAGAAATTTAAAATTCGGTATATATAAGGGCTTTGTATGATTAATTTTTGACTAAAGATCCATCTAGATAACTATGTCCACTAAGGTATCAGGCCCAGGCCCATTAAAGTCGGTAGGTCATGACACATAATAACACGGTGGCCCATTGGCCCATTAATGTCATGTGGATTGAAACCCATTGAACTTTATGACCCAACTGCCCAATTATGATTTGATAGGCCAAAGCCTATTAAGGTGGGCCTAAGCCCAATTATTATTAGGCCATTTCATGGGCTCCAATGTCAAGACTTAATGTTGTTGTGTGTCCCGCTTGAGTTTCTAAACAAAATTTCTAAGGCCCAAAAATCGGATTGTCATAGGTTTCATAGTACCACTAAAAACTTGATATACCTTGATGAACATTGTACTATGACGCATAATTTGATGAACTTTGATGCAATGATATCAATGGTGCGTGTATGATACACCAATAGGCCATAGTAATCAAATATTCTCCCTTTTCTATCAACTCTTCCCTTAAAGGTATTCTATTGATGAAATCATTTACAAACACATAAAAAACACTTTTTGAGTGACTTTTGGTGATCAAGTTATGAGTATTCTTTCATGAAAGCAATGTATGTGAAGAGTTTTAGAACTCAATGCCCTCAATAAGAGAGGATAGTATTCAAAAATAAACTAATAAGGTACACTTTAATATAAAAGAATGAAAGGAATTACAACAAAATATAAAATAATTCCAGTGTGAATTTTAATGTATATTATCACCCCCTTAAGCGAAAGGTGGTGATTCAAGTTGCAACCGAGAGTAGAAGAACTCAAACTGGGATTGAGAGAGACCTTTGGTGAAGATATCAACAACCTGAAGCTTGGTCGGGACAAACTTAGTATGAAGCTTTCCAGCAGAGACAAGCTCACGAACAAAATGATAGTCTAAATTAAGACGCTTAATCTGCTTGTGAGCAACAGGATTTTGGGTGAGGAAGGGAACATTTTGGTTATCACAAAGCAAAATTGGATGATTAGGGGTGAAACATGTAGTTCCCTTAGTAAGTGGGTGAGCTAGATGATTTTGGCAGCATCATCAGCCATGGCACGATATTCGAATTCATTATTGGATCGAGAAAACCACCTAGGAAAATGGAATACGACTTTCAATACAACTAGCCCAATCAACATCAGAATACCCAATTACGGATGTATGATGCCGTTTAGTAAAAGTAAGACCAAATTCCAATGTTCCCTTACGAAGAATCATTTTTACTTGTTGATAATGTAAGTTAGTGGGCTGTTGAAGAAGCTGACTAACTTGATTTACATCATAGGAAATATCAGGGCAAGTAATGATCAGGTATTGAAGAGCATCGACAAGATATCGATATTGTGTTGTATCCTTATAGGGATCACCTTGAGAGCTAAAAATAGAACACGCATGGAGTATGCATGGGTTTAGCATCAAGGAGTTTTGCATGTTGAAGTATGTTATAAGCGTATTTTGATTGACAAAGAAACAACCCATCTAAAGTCTGGGTAACCTGAGTCCAAGAAAATAGCAAAGGTAACCAGGATCTTTGATTGCAAATTCTTGATTTAACAGAGTAATAAAGGATGTTAGAACATTCCTTTAGTTGCCAGTCAGAATAATATCATCAACATATACCAAGAGATATATAATATACACATCTTGAGAGAAATCAAACAACTAAGGATCAAAACGACTAAAGGAAAAACCACTTTGGACTACAAAAGTTGCTCAAACTTTGAAGCCAGGCCCATAGAGCTTGCTTTAAACCATAGATAGCCTTATTTAGGCGACACGCATGTTTAGGAAACCAAGAATCTTCAAAAGCAAGTGGTTGTTCCATGTAGACGAGTTTAGTCAATTGTCCATGAAGAAAATCACTATTAACATCAAGTTGATAAAGCCTTCAATCATTAATAATAGAAAGAAAAAGAACAACATGAATGGTGGAAGCTTTTACCATAGGACTGAACATGTGTAAATAATGAAGACCCGGGATTTGCCTACGCCCCTGATTAATTACCCATGCTTTGTGCCGGTTAATGGAGCCATCAGATTGTTATTTGGTGCAAAAAAGGCACTGGATCCCACAACATTGTGATTAGGGTTGTTATTATGGAGAGAACTTCCCTT
The DNA here is from genome assembly GCA_024085815.1 of Flaveria linearis. Lineage (NCBI taxonomy): Eukaryota > Viridiplantae > Streptophyta > Magnoliopsida > Asterales > Asteraceae > Flaveria > Flaveria linearis. The sequence continues at coordinate 39,567,483 of CM044006.1, forward strand.
ATGATAGCATGCATCCAATGTGGTCTTTTAGGATAAAAATCAAAACACATATGGTGACTTTATGTTACTAAAATTAGAAGCCTTTTCTACACATCCTCTGCAAGTCAAAAGCTATGAAACAGTATAATAATTATATAAATAATGGGGTAGTATGGCTAAGGTCCAAGACTATAAGGTGAACAAATATTAATATATAAAAGGTCTTGAATAGTCAATTATTACCCTAGGTCTTTAGTAAAAATTAGAAGGTTAAAAATTATTTTTAAGTACTAGACACGACATTAGAGTGCGGAATTGAACAATATGTAACATTAAAAATTTGATAAATTTGGAACTGGGTAGTACGACTGACCGTTCCACAACCGTACTGTGTTTAGATGATTTTGATCTTGGTTTAAAACTTTTTTAAAGTAAAAGCCAATATCTTATTTTTAATACATAAACACAAAATTCACTAAGAATGTTTTGTCACTAAGGGCTAAATAACACATGTTACAAAAGATATTTGGATGAAAAATTATAGGAGCTTTGACAAGTTTACCTATGTTGAGCTCTACAAGTCTACAAACATATGTTAGTGAAATTATGTGTTTAATTAGAGATACTTTATCTAGTTCATTTGTTTCAACACTCTTATCATATACGAGTACCTATAATAATTGTTTAAGTAATAATTTATGCTTCTTGTCAAGGGTTAGACTGACATAGTGAGATGAGTTTGAATTTGATTATTCCTAATATACATGACTAACTCTATTATTCAAAGCCACATTTTGCTCTCTAACCTTTAAAGATAAAATATTCTCTCTTTATTTCTGTCATATTATCATATTTTACGATGAGAGATTAAAGTTTGAATATTAGGATCAAGATAAAGAGAGCATCTAAAAAGATTTAAGGATTTGACTAGGTATACTTTTTATAACATAACTAATGACTAGTGAAATAAATTAGTTAAGTAACATCAAGTAATAAAGTGTGTATGTGTTATAAAATTAAAAGGGTTAATTTTATAACATAACTAATGACTAGTGAAATAAATTAAAAGGAAATATTTTGGGGGGAAACCCCTTTTGGGCATTGATTTCGGCCTCCCCCTTTGAAAGGGGTGTGGTTTCCTTTTCTTGGTAGTAGTCATTCATAGATACACATACTCAACCTTCTCTCTCTCTCTCCCACATGCAAGAACCTCAAGGATCTTTATTCTTCTCTATTCTTGAAGAAAATACAAGCTGAAAATCGGTTTTCAGCAGCCCTCCAGGTTCGGTTTTGGTGTCAAAATCCTAGCAACAAAGTGTTTTGCTTGAGGCTTGTGGGTATGCTAGCTTGAGGACACCTCTCCTTGGTGTTTTGGTCATTCAAAGCAGCATCTTCTTCACCCAAATTCATATTTTCTGCAGCTTTACAAAAGGTAGTATGTATGACTTGTTTTGGGTTGTTATTTCTTGTTGATAGCTAGTTCATACACATATAAATGATCCTTATGTTCTTGGGTTTGTTCTTGTTATGATATGAACCTTATTTTTCAGATTATGAATCAATATATTAAGGCTTAAATCCGCTGCGTTTTTCTTGTTTAAATGGTTAAAAAACTTTGATAATTGTCTAACAAACCCAACATTGGCATTTAGAGCCAGATATGTGGATGACTAGCTTCAATTATCCTTGTAAAATTGGTTTTATAGGGTTTTAACAACCAAATTAGGGCTGTTTTGTGGTGATGATTATAAATCCCCAAGCTTTCAAGGTTATATCTAACATGCTTGTGATTAAACCTTGAAAGAAAGATATCAAGTGGTTGATTATGTTTTTGTTTGGACAAAAGACCCTAAATTCTTGGTTTATGTTGGCTGAAAATTTAGGGTCATATGGGGATTTATTTGGTTCTTGAATGTTACATATGATGATTGATATTGGTGCATAACCTAGCCTTGACCTTGTGTTGATTTGGTTTTGAATGGATATTTGTTTTGGTTGATTTCATTAATAATGGGTTGTAATATCATTCTTTTGTGTTTTGTATTTAGATGTAATTTATTTATTCATTCAATGGCAATGTAATAGATAGATTAAGTATGCTTTCTTTTATTAGAAAATTTGTATTAGGATATAAATTTTGTAAAAGAAGAAGCACAAGATGGAAGCACAAGATGGAAGCACAAAAGGAAGACATAAGAGAAGGACTTGAAGCATTTGGATGCAAGTTCAAGTGGGGGTCTTTGGAGATCTCATCATTTTTGTTGTGTTCAACCCTTAGGAAATACCAAATGACAACACTTGTGATGGCAAACAAGTGTTGTCAACATAGTGGCTATGGTTATGCACATGTAGTTGTTTGGATTATGCTTGTTTGGTTGTTTGTTGTATGATTGTGTTTTGATATTTGGATATGCATAACAAACTCATTAGCAAACTTAACAAGCTGAAAAATTATGTTTCTTAATCATTAATATGTTAATAAAAGTTAATAAAAGGGTTAATGATTTAAATAAAAGAGGTTTTATGAAAAAAATGAACCATAGGATACCTTGTATTTGAAAGCATGCAAATACAAGGTACATAGAGTTTTCAAAACTAGAATTAACGAAAACTAAAATCCCTTTGAAAACAAGTTTAACACCATCCTTTACATGACACTCGAATCACTTGAGAACTATTTGTGGGATAAAGGTCACCTAACCACTTTTAGGGAGCTTGTGTTTTGAGGTGGGCTTAACATATTTGTGGTATAAAGGTCACCTAACCACTTGTATGTATAAACTCACACGTGTGTGTAAGTCGGACGACTTGAATTGGAAACCATGTGCATAGGGTCACCGAAGCATGGTATACAATGGTGTTGATGGGATTAAACATGCCAACCAAACATGAGATGTTTAACCAATCCCATAAAGGCTAGAAGTTGCAAAAGGTTGCAATTGTCAAATGTTGACTACCTTGTTAATTTAAATAATGGGATAAAGGTCACCTAACTATTATTTGAATGTAACGTTGGATTCTAGATTTTAATTATTAATTGTCTATGAGACATAAAATGGTATTAATAATTAAAATGAAATTTTTCAGAAATACTAATAAGAACTTTGTAAATTTTGTAGAATGGCCACAAACAATAATGCTACCACCCCGACCGTCTATACCCTATCACTGAGAACTATTTTAGAGAGGGATCGTCTGAACCATACTAACTTTATGGACTGGTTTCGAAACTTGAGAATTGTTCTCAAGCAAGAGAAAAGGGCCTATGTCCTTGACGATCCTATTCCTGACCAACCCGACCCCGAGGATGTTGAGGCCTATAATGATTCGCTTCAGTATACTGAGGATTCCATGCAGGTATCCTACCTCATGTTGGGAACTATATTCCCTGAACTTCAAAAGGACTTGGAGCATTATGGGGCATATGACATGATTACCCAATTGAAATAAATGTTCCTTCAACGAGCTAGGGTAAAGTGATTCGAAATTGTTCGAGTGCTTCATGCGTGTCACATGGAAGAAACCCAATCGGTATCATCTTATTTACTTAAGATGAAAAGCCACATTGATCGCCTTGAGAGGCTTAACTGTCCTGTCTCAAAGGAGTTGGCCACAGATTTGATTCTTAATGGCCTAACTAAAAGTTTGAGACGTTCATAATGAATTACAATATGAATGGATGGGACAAGAGCATTGGTGAGCTTCACGCAATGCTCAAAACAGCTAAGGCGGGGATGGTTAGAAAGGTTCTACCTGTTCTCTATGATCAATGAGGGAGGCAATAGGAAAACGCCATTCCTGATCCCAAGGCAAATGTTGCCAAAGGAAAAGGGGCACATCAAAGGCAAAGGGAAAGGGAAGGTTAAAACGGAACCTCCAAAACCTAAGCTTATGAAGCCTAAGGTAACGGAAAACGATCCATGCTTTGAGTGTGGTGAGATAGGACATTAGAAAGGGGATTGTCCAACCTATCCAAAGAGTTGAGAAATAAGAAGGATGCTGGGCAGACCTCAGATACAACTTTCATGATCCATATTGACTTAAATGTTATTTCTTCAAACACATGGGTATTGGATACCGGGTGTGGAACTCACATTTGCAATCTGTTGCAGGAGTTCAAAAGAAATAAGCACTTTAAGATGGGAGACACAAGCCTCTACATGGGCAACGGAGCAAAAGTTGATGTCGAAGCCCAAGGAGACTATGTTTTGAAATTTCAAATGGTTGGAAGTTGTTCTTAAAACATTTTATATGCTCCTAGTTTGACTAGGAACATATTTTCAATTTCCATTTTAAAACAATATGGTTATGATTTAAAGTTTGTAAACGATGGTATTTATGTTTATATGGATGATGTATTTCATTTCAAGGCTATGCCTTTTAATGGTATTTATGAATTGGTTCATGATGATTCATCCTATCATAACACATTATGCCAATCAAGCACCAAGAAACTTAAAATGAGTTTAAGTGATTCTTATCTTTGGAATTGTCATCTTGGTCACATAAACAAGAATCGGATTCAAACACTTCAAAAGAATGGTTTTTTGAAAACAAATGAAAATGGTTCATTTGATAAGTGTGAATCTTGTTTACAAGGTAAGATGACCAAGTCGCCCTTTAGTGATACTAATGAGAGGGCAAAAGACTTGTTAGGAATCATACATTCGGATGTATGTGATCCTTTTAAGACAATGACAAGGAATGGTGAAAGATACTTCATTACCTTTACCGACGATTACAGTCGCTATGGTTATGTGTACTTGATGGCACATAAACATGAAGCTTTTGAAATGTTCAAAAACTTCAAGAATGAAGTAGAAAATCAACTCAATAGAACTATCAAAATTCTCTGTTCAGATAGAGGAGGTGAATACCTCAGTGAGGCTTTTAGGATCATCTAAGAAGTTATGGGATTGTCTCACAACTTACTCCTCCCGGAACACCACAACATAATGGTGTGTCTGAAAGGAGAAACCGAACCCTATTGGATATGGTTCGATCTATGATGGCTATAAGGTCACTACCTCTATTATTTTGGGGTTTCGCACTACTCTCCACGGCTCGTATTTTGAATATGGTCCCAACCAAGAAAGTTGATTCGAGACCTTTTGAAATATGGCATGGAAGAGTTCCATCGCTATCATATTTAAAAATATAGGGTTGTGATGCTTATGTTAAGCTTAACACCCAAAACAAACTGGAAAGTCCATCCACTAAGTGTATATATGTTGGATATCCAAAAGACTGTATAGGATACTACTTCCTTGATCCAACAGAGCAAAAGGTATTTATTGCTCGAAAGGCAGAGTTCTTGGAAGCCAAGTTCCTTATGGAAGGAATGACGTATAGAACAGTGGAATTTGATGAGGATCAAGATCCATAAGCCGAAACACGTTTGGTTGACACTAGTTATCAACAAGAGGTTGTTGATGATGATCAAGAGGTTGATCAATACACATAAAACGTTCGCAGATCTGGTAGAATTAGGACTCCACCTGAAAGATATGGATTTTTCATGGATGGATGCTATGTGGTTGACTTCGATGAGCCAACTACATACCATGATGCAATGTCCAATTCGGATTGTGACAAATGGATGGAAGCCATGAACGTAGAGATGGAATACATGTATGACAACCAAGTTTAGGAATTGGTTGACCCTCCACTTAACTCCAAACCGTTGGATGCAAGTGGGTTTTCAAGAAGAAAACAGATAGGCATGGAAACTTGGATACTTACAAAGCAAGACTTGTAGCAAAAGGTTTCACTCAAACTCAAGGGGTTGAATATGATGAAACCTTCTCACCTAGGGCAATGCTAAAGTCTATTAGGATATTGTTTGCCATTGCTGCTCATTATGATTATGAGATTTGGCAAATAGACATCAAAACCGCTTTTCTTAATGGACATCTCGAAGAGACTGTCCATATGGTTCAACCTGAAGGTTTTGTCGATCCAAAGCATCCTAATAAAAGTATGCAAGTTAAAGAGATCAATCTATGGATTAAAACAAGCATCGAGAAGTTGGAATCAACGTTTTGACTAAGAGATCAAGAAATTTGGTTTCATCAAGAACGCTGACGAGGCTTGTGTGTATAAAAAGGCTAGTGGGAGTGTAATCACATTCTTAGTATTATATATTGATGACATACTACTCTTTGGAAATGATATTCCAACCATGGAAGGTGTTAAAACCTGGCTTGGAAATTGTTTTTCCATAAAAGATCTCGGTGAAGCCACCTATATTTTGGGAATAAAGATCTATAGGGATAGATCAAGGCGGTTGATTAGTCTAAACCAAAGTGCATACATTGATAAAATCTTGAAAATGTTCAAGATGGAAAACTCTAAGAAAGGTATAGTACCTATTCAAAGAGGGATAATATTGAGTGCATCTCAATGTCCAAGCTCAAAGGATGAGCAAGATCCTATGAAGGACATCCCATATGCGTCTGCTATAGGATCCATCATGTATGCGATGATATGCACTAGACCGGACGTGTCATGCGCGTTAAACATGACAAGCAGATATCAGCAGAATCCAGGTAATAGCTATTGGATGGCTGTTAAAAGTATATTGAAATACCTTAGGAGGACTAAGTATATGTTTCTAATATACGGATCTGATAAAGTGGAGCTCGTTGTAAAGGGTTATACGGATGCGAGTTTCCAAACTGATCGAGATGATCCTCGATCACAATCGGGGTATGTCTCCATTATTAATGGGGTAGCATTGTCCACTACAGAATACGAATACATAGCCGCCTCATTAGCAGCTTGGGAAGCTGCATGGATAAAAAGGTTTATAACCGATCTAAGGGTGGTCTCTACCATTTAAGACCCCTAGAAATCTTTTGTGATAACGAGGGTGCAATTGCTCAAATCAAGAAACCCCGTGCATATCAAAAGATTAGGCACATTGAGCGGAGATTCAACTACATAAGGGATGAAGTTGAAAAGGGAAAGATATGTATTCGCAAAGTTCACACTGATCAAAACATTACAGATCCACTCACGAAGCTCCTTGAGAGGGCGAAGCATGAAAGTCATACTTGTGCCTTAGTACTTCGATATTCTAGTGATTGGAATTGATCTGTTTAGTATTAATATTGAAAATATGGAACAATTGTAATATTTAACTCATCTATATACTTACGATATTTTGGGTTATGTTCCTTTTAGCATGTTTACATCCATGAATATATTTATTATTCTAAATGTCCGTAGTCGGTTATATTTGTGGGAACAAATATGAATGTAAGACTATTATGAACTTGGATTGGTGGATACTCATAAGGCATGAATATAGAGCAATTGGTTGTTGCCAAGGTTCATAGATATTCGTGGGATACGAATATTGGACTGACTCGCGTCTCAAATCTTACAACATGGAATCTTATTGATTGATCATAAGTAAATTTGAGTAAAGGCGAATATCATTTGGTATCCTCCGACCTGAGATACATATTGGGTTTTGATATTCACCAAGTGTTATACCTTGAGCTAGTTCTTCGCTGCTCTGAAATAATGGTCAGTACATAAGGCTATGTTTAGGTATGACATAAGGTGATTGTGAGAAACGTATGTAGTCAAGATGGAATTTGTTTCTCTTATTCGTTGAGAGCAAGATGTCTAAGGCCTGATTAAGTTAAATCAACGAGGAATGATCATTCTGTGTCCTTGGATTTAACATGACATCTATAACAAAAGGATAAATGATTGATTCACCTAAATCATTTCAAGTTGGATACTTGAAGGGGATGATGTTATTGAATGGCTTCTAAGTCATGCGTATTAAGGGTAGTAAACCGTTGTTAGGCGGTATTTACTGCTTGCATCAATCTTCTATGAATCTTGTGCAAGTGGGAGATTGTTGGATTCTTTATGCCCAAGACACATAGAATATTGATGTGGTTAGTACGTCATGATCCAAGTCGGGTCATACCCAATAACAAGTTTAGCAAACACCAATTAATATTTAATTGATGATATGATCATGCAATTAAATATCAATACCAATTTAGAAAATGGGTTTTCTAAATAAGTTGCATGTGAGATAGAACAACTTATAAGGATATTTTGTTTAAGGGTATTACTTGTAATGTTATTTAAATTAGTTAAGTAACATCAAGTAATAAAGTGTGTATGTGTTATAAAATTAAAAGGACTAGTGAAATAAATTAAAAGGAAACATTTTGGGGGGAAACCCCTTTTGGGCATTGATTTCGGCCGCCCCCTTTGAAAGGGGTGTGGATTCCTTTTCTTGGTAGTAGTCATTCATAGATACACACACTCAACCTTCTCTCTCTCTCTCTCTCCGACATGCAAGAACCTCAAGGATCTTTATTCTTCTCTATTCTTGAAGAAAATACAAGCTGAAAATCGGTTTTCAGCAGCCCTCCAGGTTCGGTTTTGGTGTCAAAATCCTAGCAACAAAGTGTTTTGCTTGAGGCTTGTGGGTATGCTAGCTTGAGGACACATCTCCTTGGTGTTTTGGTCATTCAAAAGCAGCATCTTCTTCACCCAAATTCATTTTTTCTGCAGCTTTACAAAAGGTAGTATGTATGACTTGTTTTGGGTTGTTATTTCTTGTTGATAGCTAGTTCATACACATATAAATGATCCTTATGTTCTTGGGTTTGTTTTTGTTATGATATGAACCTTATTTTTCAGATTATGAATCAATATATTAAGGCTTAAATCCGCTGCGTTTTTCTTGTTTAATGGTTAAACAACTTTGATAATTGTCCAACAAACCCAACAATTTATAACTTCAGTAATTATTACTACACATAATAATAAACATATCTTGTGTGATTATTAACATAATTTGAATAATTATCATATAACTTGGCTAATTATTTTTTAGAACATGTATAATTATTATTTGCATGTAATCTAAAAATAAGTTTGTGTATAAAAATAATTTATTTGTATGTAATCTAAACATAAATATGTGCTTAATTGTTGTGCAAACGAAATTATCCATCCCCTCAAAATACACTTGTCGCTCCGTGATAACTTTATATCCTTGTAATGTTTTTTGCACTTTGTATTAAGTGCCACACCTAATTTCAACAATCTAATATTGAGTGAGTTATAAGTTAGACTAGTGGGTGTGATACATCAGGGGTTATAAAATTTAATAGATTTAATTATAATTATTTATACGTTGGTACTAACCACTTGAAAAAAATATCGAGTGAAACGCTAATAAAAAGTGTAGTAGAAAAAACAAACTATAAAAAAATAAATACCACAAAACAAAGAAGAAAAATAGCGAATGCGTAAATGGTGACTTTACTATAATTACTAAGCTCTATTGTAAATTGGTTAATTTTTTTGACATAATAAGTATAAAACTAAAAAATATTCAGGTAATTAAATGTAAATTTAACATACTAATTTGAAGGCTAAAGTATAAAATTTCAAAAAAAATCAGGTGATCAAATGTAAATTTAACATAACCTGAAGGCTTAAGTATAAAATCAAAAAAAAATTCAGATGATTAAATGTAAATTTGACATAACTCGAAAGCTTAAATATTTAAAAAAATGGGTAGACATCAATTTGAAAGAAAACAAATAGTGAGAAAGTGTTGTGGTTAGTTTTAAAAAATCTTTAGAGTTTAAATGTAAAATAAAGTATGTTTTTTATTAGTTTGAAGAACAAGAATATTATTGTGGTAACCTTGAGAAAACCTACACATTTACTACTAATAATTTTTTCTATTTGTTATATATAGTGATGCGGCGTGTGTTATCGAGCATCCTTTTCGACTTGTCTTAAACGATGATATATTCACTTATTATTATTATTATAACTATAATATGTAGTGATTATATACTTAAGTGTTTAAATAAAATAATACTTCAATCAAATAGTATTAAGTTATAAAAATATAAATAATGAATGTACATATTTTAATATTAATTTAAAATATTATAAATTAGACAATACTTAAAAATATATATTAAATAATATATTAGTTAGAATGTATATAGTACTTGTACCTTATGTTTAAAAAAATTATATTAGGTGTTAAATTTTGAGTAAACTTACAGGTTTGTACTTATCAAATTATGTAATATAGATATAGATTATTATTATTATCATTATTACAATATTCAAATAAGATAATACTTATTTTAAATTTTATTATTATTATTATTATTATTATTATTATTATTATTATTATTATTATTATTACTACTACTACTACTACTATAATTACTACTACTATTATTAATATTATTACTATTACTATTACTATTATTATTACTATTACTATTACTATTACTATTACTTACTATTACTATTACTATTACTATTACTATTATACTATTATTATTATTATTATTATTATTATTATAGAAGTATTTAGTAATTAGTAGTGGAAATGCCCGCGCCTTGAAGCGATATGGCTGTTACGTGATTTTAAAGAAATTTGATTGTAGTTAGTATCGACTCAGTGCGTTATGACATATATCATCCGACCTATTTTTAAATTGTAAATCCTAACCCGAATCCGTTTGAGTCAATATTGGAAATCAAATTCATTATGTGATTATATAATTTACTTTAATGTTCCAGATACAATAATTATGTGATTTTAAATTTTATAATTTATGAAGTGACTTTTTTCATAATCTTATAAGGCTTCATAAAGACTTATGAAACTTAAACAATTTCATTTCAAATAATTCAATCTCAATGTTTTACAAAGAGTTATAGAGTTTATTCTTAATTACGAGTTTTAATTATAAAGTTCTAATACAAATTTAAATTGTAAAGTTTTTATAAAGATTTAAAAGGTTTATAAAGAATTTATAAAATAATTTGATTTATTTTTTAAAATTGAGGTTGTCAAAGTTCAGGGTTATATTTGTAATTTTTAAAACTTGAATTAGAATATTTTATACATAAAATAACAATAATAACTACTGTAGGGACCAAAGTGTAATTATTTTAAAAATACAAACCAAACCATTGTCCCCTCCCGTCGACCCCTTTTCCGGCCACCAACTCCGGCCAACTTCGATGCCAAACACCCATAACTAATCCATTTCATCCAGATTAAACCGCCCCTTGATTCACGCATATATGATTCAAACCTATGACCCTTTTCAATTGAATTTAATAGGCTGTTATGGCTGTGCACTCGAAACCGAAACCCCTGACTTAAAGCCATTATTATTCGACACGAAACAACCTCTATTGACCCTATTAACAGAGGGAAAATCATCTAATCCATCCCATTTAACTATACGAACACCTAATTTTACTTATCAAGCCCACCCACACAAACGTCAGTCATCATCTTCTTGTATATTCCAACTGGTCATCCAAGTATAACCAACTATAGATAGTAGTATATATAGTTTCTCATTGTGAATCATCAAGCCATGCTTGTAAGAGTCTTGTAATACTGAGTTGAGAAGTAATATATACAAGTATCTTGAAAATCATTATTGTATTTATTAACTTATTATATTATTGTCAATTTAGTTTGAGATTCTGCTTCATCAATCGAGTGAGACTTAGTGAGTTTGTGAAGTAAATCTTTTGTTGAGAGACCAACACCGATCCTGCATCTTGGTCCATTGTTCCCCTAGGTAGATCAAGGTATGCATCTCTTATGAAGGAACTGGAAGAGCCATCAATATACTTCAGCTTAATTGACTCTTCTTCATAAAAATATCGCTCAAGGTTATGCAATTAATGAGCTTTCTCTTGATCTCCTTAAACTCTTCTAAGTTCTGGTACTTAGAAGGTTAAGAAGATGGTGTGGGTAATGATTGGGTTTAGAGTTATGTTTTGGGTTTAAGGATAGGTGGCGGTGGTGATTGTTGGGAAGTAGAAGGTGAGGGTGTAGGTAAGGCTGATGGTGTGGGTTCAGTGGTGTAAGGCTAAGTGGTTGGTTCAATTTTGATGGGGAAGGGAAAAGGTGTGGGTATAGGTTGTGGTTTCGTGTTGGTGTTGGTTTGGGTGCCATCCTCTGAACACTTGGTACTTGTGGTACCTCCTGCCTTCTTCTTAAGAGAATGTCAGCCTTGATGTCACTGACATGTCACTGTAGGGTATTTTCTAACATGGGACCCACTTGCCTACCGGTGAAGCCATGGGCTTTGAGATAGGCCTTCATCCATTCCCTATCTCCTACCTTTTTGGTAGTTGCAAGTTTTGCCTCTTCCTCCTTCTTCTTCTTTTGCCACAGCTTCTCCCTGGTACTATTCTTCTTTTCCTTAGTGATTGATCTTGCTTCTTGAAGAAACAAAACAAGATTGTCTCACTATCATGAGGTGCCAGCTCCTCTTGAGAATAGCCTCTAGAGCAGAGAAAGGCTATCCTCTTCAACCTCTAGCTTTCCACAGCTTTCTCCTTCTCTTTCTTTTTCTCCTCATCTATGGCCAACCTTGCTGTTTCCTCCTTTTCTTTTTGTAGCAAGGTTGCCTTCTCTAGCTTCACAAGCTTATCAAGTGGCAGTAGAACTATTTTTCATTGTCTACTCCCAGGCTGATGAGCCTGTCTATCACCTCCACTCTCTTTTGGTTGTTGATACTTTCTTGGGTGGCTGCTGCTGCTTTGCAGCTTGCAGCCAACAGCTTCCCAGTACCAACTCTTTCTTTTCTTTTGAGCTTCTCCAACCTTTCTTTTCCTAGTAGCTCTACAGTAATGAGCTTCCTCTTCCCCTTAGGATCAGAGGAAGATTCAGCCTTTGGTGACTCAAGCTTACAGGGTTTAGGTTGGGGAGAGTGGGGTTGGACTTGTGGTGATTGAGATAAGGGAGTTGTAAGGATGTCCTCTCTGTTTACCTCCGATGCTAGATCAAGAATGGCCTCTGTGATGAACAGGTCATCGGACATGGAAGATAGTTCCATGATTCCTTCCGTAGCTTGAATTTCTGCTTCAAAAGAAACTTGAACTGCACTACCTGTCCCTTCTAAATCGGTTTATGGGTAATGAGTCTGTATCCTCTTCAAAGTTAATCTCAGGTTCAATGCAGACCTTAGGTTAACCAACTTCCTTTTCAAAGGTAGTTGGTGCACTCAACCTTTGATGCTCTTCAGCTCCAAAGTAGGCAATAGTTACATCAGGAGATGGTTGTACAAGGGAGGAGCTTATAAGAAATTAGGTTAGAAACCTATTAAGGTCGATAAGCATCCTTGAGTCCACTTGAATTGTAATGGGAGCTGGTCGAGGGAAAATGGTTGCAGCTTGTCGGTATGTGGAGTAAAAAGAAGAAATAATATGAAGGGAAATTGTTATGATGGCAAGGCTGGGTTCCGTATGTTCTTGTTTCTGTACATTCTCCCCTTTTTGGTAGTATCATCTTGAGAAGTAGATGAGGTAGAGGAAGAACTTAAAGAAACCTATGTATGTACATGCCTAACAGACTTCTCAATCTGTGTTTCAGCTAGTTGACCCTTGAGATTTTCAATCTCAAGTTGCTGAATGGCAGACCTATCTTCTAAAGTCCTAACCTTTAATTCAAGGTTTAAGACTTTAGAATGTAGGTAACTGGTTGGGAGTTGTAGACTACTGATGAGCTCTAAATTATACATAAAAACCCAATCAAAAACACATCAATTATTCCTTAATATCATCCTTAAAATGATGATTATATAATTAAAATCATTAAATTGTGTTTTCAGGTGTTAAAAAGGGCAAGATAGACAAAAGAAGCATATTTAACAAAGAATTGGAGAAATTTGAGCTTTGGAATCCAAGCATGGGGTCGTGCCTTATTAAGCACGCCCCCATGCCTTGCCTGAAACACACCTCCTTGCAAAATTTGGCACACCCCCGTGTTTGGTCATCTGAAAGGACAAAAGTAATGTCCCCTAAAAGTAGACAAGGGGCCGTGCCCCATGAAGCACGGGGTTGTGCCCTACCCCAATCACGGGGTCGTGCCCAATTTTCACGGGCCGTGCCCGACACCCTCTACACGTACGAGCCGACAAACTTTCGTAAGCATTGTACTAACACGGGGCCATGCCTTTTAGGCATGGGGCAGTGCTTAAACACTCTAGAAAGCCTATAAACAGAGGTCCAAGTTCACCATTTTAGAAGCTTTTGGTGAGAGAGTTACTCTATAGAATTCTCTTGGGAATTAAGAGTTGAAGGTCATTTGAAGGCTCGGGAAGTGCATACAACACTTGAAAGAAGCTCGGGATTTCCTAAACACCATCCTTTTTGGATCACTGGTTTGATTGTTCCATTTCACCGATAAATCCATATCTGTAACACCCGAAACTTTGTTAAAGTGAAAGAGAAATAAAAGTATCTTTCATAAAAAGAAAAGGAGCACAAGTGAAGGGGGCCAAAGTGTAAAATAGTACAAAAGCCAAATAATATAATATATATGGGTATGGCCGCCCATATCAACCTTTTCCATCTACTTTTTGTCGACAAAAGAAGAAGAAAGAAAACAAGGTTTTCTCTTGGTTGTTTAAGAAGAAGAAGAAGAAGTTTTCACGATTTGGAAAGTAATTCATGTTTACTTGGCTCGGTTTTGTTGTACTATGACCATGAAACTGAGAATATATGTTCTTAAGTGTATGAATGTTCAGGTTTATGTGTTTTGGTCATGTCTAGGTGTTAGAATCTTTTGAAAAGTTCAAGTGGAAGAGTTTAAGCTTGAAAGTAGCTAAGGTGAGTTCTAGACCCTGTAATTCACTTGTTTTAAACATTCTTTGGGGCTGAAAATGTATGTAAAACCATTTTTACAAAACTTATATGAGTAACCGTATGTATCCATGCATGTATGTTGATATGTGATGGTTGTTATGTGTTAGTTCATGCTTAGAATAGTAGGATAAATCTTATATGAGGATAATATGATGTTTGGGACTGGAAAGAACATAAAACATGCTCAACAGGTTGCCTATACGTCGCAATAAGGCCCAACCGCCTAGACTTTGCCTTAAAAAGTTTCTAAGTCAGGTCAAACGTCTAAACAGGGCCCAACCGCCCAAACGGTGCCCCATACGTCTGGAAAATACTTTAGAATTTCTAAAAAATAGTCCATGCGCTTGAATAGTAGACCATGCGTCTAAGACTTAGTCTCAGACGCCTAAGTATAATCCAAACACCCAAATAGTGCCCATGTGCCTGAAATAGTTCAGACGCCTAAGTATTGAAACACCCAAATAGTGTCCATATGCGTAAACAGGCCTCATGCGCCTGCAGAGTGCTCATGCGCCTAGAACACTTAGACTATTTTTTGAAATTTTGAGAAAAACAGAATCATTAAGGTTTGACCTAAGGTTGTCTTAGGTTTTTAATTGTTATTATATTGCATTATTATAAGTTGTTCTTATAATCATAGTAATTATTATTGTGTGACTTATGTGGTGTGTTTATGATCATAAAAGCAAGTATTATCATTAACAAAGTGAAAGAATAATGATAAAGAGAAGTGGAACCTAATTAAAATAACGAAAGTCTTGCAAGCATATAGGAGGTGCACGACCATGTTGTCGTTAGCTCAACTGTGATGTGGGTTAGCTGCCCTAAAGGATGCACACACGGTCAATCAATTGAGATTGACGGACCTTTGTAGCATACCCTAGGTGACTGGGTCAGCCTCGTGTACAGTGATCATAGTCTATTGATAGACCACAGGCCCAGCACCAGTTTTTCATGCACATAGTTTAGGGTATTGCTCATTGGTCCATATAGACAGTGAAAGATAAAGTTAAAGAGTATGAAGTGAATAAAGGTATACTAAAAAGAAAGAAAGAAAGCATTAGCTTGTTGTATAGTTGATGCGTGCTCACGTACAAGAGTAAGAGAAGTATTCTTATAAAAAGTGTATTTTCATATATACACATTATACAAGGTTTTTTTAATACTTTCAAAACTAGGACTCCCACAGCAACGCTGACTTTTATACATTTTCAGTTGGCAGGTAGATATTGCTAAGGATGGCATGAGGGTGAAGCTACTCGGCGGGAAAAGACTGACATCCATTCTATTGTTTTGATATTGTTGTTTTGTAATGCAATTAAACAATCTTTTGTAACTTAAACTCTATTGTATTGGTTAACAACACTATTAACAACACTATTAATTAATAATAGAGAATGGCTTTTGTTA
This sequence comes from Flaveria linearis, assembly GCA_024085815.1. Taxonomy (NCBI): domain Eukaryota; kingdom Viridiplantae; phylum Streptophyta; class Magnoliopsida; order Asterales; family Asteraceae; genus Flaveria; species Flaveria linearis. Next base: position 39,583,566 of record CM044006.1, read on the forward strand.
TAGTAATTTCGCTGCATATTTTAAGAAATGTATATTATTATGTACCTATGATGCGATGAATGACCAAATGCGAGGTGTCCAGGAACGGGGCCTTACAAGTTGGTATCAAAGCCAAAGTTTAAGTGAAATGGGTAAATAGTTTCAAAAGAAACCTAAAATTAAACTGAAAATAGGACAAAGGGAAGGGATGCCAGTCCAAGTAGCTACGTGCCATCAGGTATTTTCTTTAATGTTAACCGGTATTATGTGCGCATGTTATTTGATCTGTTTGCCCTTAGTAGATTTGGATACTGATGTAGTCAGGATAGGAAATGCTTGGGGTATGAAGAGTAAAGTAAGTGGCTAATCACAACTGGCCACTATAATTAGGGACTTACTATACTTGACATAATCCGAGCTGTTACCTTGAATGACCGTGTTAGTGTTTGAATCTTATAGTGTGTTAGAGGATGGCTGGAGGTAGATCGTCTAAGGCTTCACGAGGCGGAGTACGTGGTGGACGTGGTGCTGGACCATGGGTCACAAGAGGAAGGCCCAGGGTTAAAAGGTGACCCATGAGGAGCCTGAGACCCCTCATCTAGAGGATGGTGATGAGAGTGCTAATTTGAGAGCCTCGGGGAAGGAGGCTGTGGTGGAGGAGGTTCATCAGGTCATGCAGATGATCTTGCCGTCTGTAGTGACCGAGGTAATTAACGCTGTAAGGGAAGGAGAGGAATAGATCCTCGGGAAGGGGAGAACAACCCAAGACTGAGACGGTTATCCCTACTGATGAGGAAGAGGATGAAGAAGAGCCTGTGCTTGAGGTAGCACGAGGTTGTAACTATGGGCCATTTCAAAGATGCAAACCCCCTACATTTGATGGTAATGGCACTGCTGTTGCTGCTCACCAATGGGTAAGGGAGATGGAGGCTGTCCTTGAAATCAGCGAGTGCCAGGAGGACCAGAAGGTGAAGTTTGCCACTTATTCATTTGTGGACTCGGCTCTATGTTGGTGGGACAACAACGCCCAAGCCGAGGGTAGTAGGGCGATTGGTAGAATGAGGTGGAATGAGCTGAAGAAGTTGGTGATTGAGGAGTTCTGTCCTCATCAGGAGTTGGACAAGGTGGAGAGAGAGTTCTTGCAGCCGTAGGCGGGAACCATGACACATCAGCAATACACTACTAAGTTTAACGAGATGGCACGGCTGGTGCCAGATCTGGTGATGCCCCTGTCATGGAAGATCAAGAGATACATTCAGGGCTTGCCGGCGAATATCTATAGGCACATGATCGCCGCCTGTCCTAGTACGTTTAGGTCGGTAGTTGATTTGGTTGGGAGGTTGTATAACGAGAGGGAGGTGATGGTGGTTGAAGGGAAGAAGACTGGTGTGATGACTGGAACTGGAATAAGAAATTGTTTGGCATGGTGTCTTTACCCCAAATAAAAAGAAATCTAGGGTGGATGATCAACGGGTGGTTGCCACATGCTCGGGAGTGAAGAAGTGCGGTAAGTGTGGGAAGGAGCGCGCTGGTGAGTGCAGGCTGGGGCTAAATGTTTGTTTCAAGTGTAGGAAGCCCGACCACATCTCTAGAGATTGCAAAGCGATGAGGTGCTTCAACTGTGGTGAAGTAGGCCACCTGAGAAGGGAGTGCATGAAGCCGAGGGCAGAGAGTTCCGGAGCGGGGAAGAAGACCGAAACTGAGGAGCAGAGGGCAAGCACCAGGGCATTCATAATGACGAGGGAGGAGGCTAGGACGGACCTAGATGTTGTTTCAGGTATGTTTCTAGTAAATCAAACTCTTGCTTCTATGTTATTTGATTCTGGTGCTAGTAGGAGTTTCACTTCTGCTGCCTTCTGTGCTAAGTTTCCCGTTAGGAGTAAATGTATTGATGAGCGCTTCAATGTAGAAACTTCCATAGGTAAGTCGACAAGGATTTCTGAGATGATAGTAGGCTGTGACATAGAATTAGAAGGTCATAAGTTTCCCGTTAGACCATTCGTGATGACCCTAGGTGGATTTGATGCAGTCCTAGGAATGGATTGGTTAGCGGACTACGAGGCGAACATTATGTGTCGCAAGAAGATGATTAGACTGACTGCGCCTGACGGGAGTTTGTGACGATATACGGTGATCGAGTTACGATGATTCCGAAGGTGATTTCGATGGCGGTGGCGGGAAAGCGCATGAGGCATGGATGTAATGCCTATTTGGCTTACGTGAAGGATGTAGACACGTCAACACCACAATTTTCTGATCTACCGGTGGTGTGTGACTTTCCCGATGTGTTTCCAGAGGACTCATCAGGTGTGCCACTGGATCGTGAAATCGAATTTCAAATCGACTTGATACCTGGTCAGCCTGTAGCTAAGGCACCGTATCGATTGGCCCCGACTGAGATGAAGGAATTGATGGAGCAGCTGTAGGAGTTGCTTGATAAGGGGTTTCATTAGACTGAGTATCTCTCCTTGGGGTGCTCTGGTCTTCTTCGTGAAAAAGAAGGACGGTAGAATGAGGATGTGTATCGACTACCGTGAATTGAACAAGTTGACGGTGAAGAATCAGTATCCATTACCGAGAATTGATGACTTGTTTGATCAGCTTCAAGGTGCCAGTTGGTTCTCAAGGATATATCTTTGATCTGGCTACCATCACTTGAAGGTGAAGGAGCAAGACATTCCTAAAACAGCTTTTCGCACACGCTATGGACAATACGAGTTTCTCGTTATGTCTTTCGGTTTAACTAACGTGCCAGCTGATTTTATGGATTTGATGAACCGGGTGTGTCAGCCAATGTTAGATAAATCAGTGATTGTGTTTATTGATGATATCCTGATTTATTCAATGAGTGAAGAAGAGCATGCTGGTCACATTCGGGAAGTGTTGGAAACGTTAAGAAAGGAGAAGCTGTATGCTAAGTTCTCCAAGTGCGTGTTCTGGTTGCGCGAAGTTCATTTCTTGGGTCACGTGGTAAACCTGAGGGGATTATGGTAGTCCCGGCAAAGGTGAAGGCAGTGATGCAATAGAAGTCTCCAAAGACGCCGTCCGAGATCCATAGCTTCTTGGGATTGGCAGGCTACTACAGGAGATTTATTCAAGAATTTTCCAACATAGCCTCACCTTTGACCAAATTGACTCGCAAGGACGTAAAGTTCATGTGGTGTAAAGAACAGGAGGATCTTTCGAGGAGTTAAAGGTGAGATTAACACAAGCTCCTATCTTGACATTACCCGAAGGGAGTGAAGATGGTATATTCAGATGCTTCTTATTCTAGGCTAGGTTGCGTGTTGATGCAACGTGGAAGGGTGATAGCCTACGCATCCCGACAGCTGAAGACCCATGAAGTCAACTACCCTACACATGATTTGGAGTTAGTAGCTGTGGTCTTTGCCTTGAAGATTTGGCGGCACTACTTCTACGGGACGAAATGCACCATCTTCACTGACCATAAAAGCTTGAAATACTTCTTTGAGTAGAAAGATTTGAATATGAGACAAAGGCGATGGTTGGAGCTCATAAAGTATTACGATTGCGAGATCTATTACCATCCGGGCAAGGCCAACATGGTCGTCGATGCCCTGAGCCAAAAAGAGAGACCCGAGCCTATTTGGGTGAAGGCATATCAGCTAGTGATGACCTCGGATGTGAAGGCTCAAGTGAAAGAATTTCAAGGTGAGGCGTTGAAAGAAGATCGCCTCAACTCTGAACGAATGAGAGGTCTGGTCACGGAACTGGGAGAAAACACCCACGGGGTCAAAACCCGTTTTGGACGAATGTGGATCCCTCGTTATGGAGATCTGTGAGGGCTAATCATGGATGAAGCTCACAAGACTCGATACTCCATTCATCCTGGTGCCACCAAGATGTATCAAGACATGAAGAAGGACTACTGGTGGCCGGGTATGAAACATGACATGGTAGAGTATGTGAGTAAGTGCCTTACTTGCTAACAAGTGAAGGCAGAGCATCAGAAGCCCTATAGGAAGATCCAACCATTGATATACCCGAGTGGAAGTGGGAGCACATCACCATGGACTTCATTACGAAGCGGGTACGATGCCATCTGGGTGATTGTTGATCGTCTAACCAAGAGTGCTCACTTCCTACTGATCCGTGAGACGTATTCATCTGAAAGACTGGTGAATCTGTTTATTAAAGAGATTGTAGCTCGTCATGGTGTGCCGGTGTCTATCGTGTCGGATCATGACACCCGATTCACATTATTGTTTTGGAAGAGATTCCATGACGCGATGGGGACAAGGCTACACATTAGCACGGCTTATCATTCTCAGATAGATGGTCATTCTAAGAGGACGATTCAGACGCTCGAGGACATGCTTTGGGCATGTGTGATTGATTTTGGAGGAAGTTGGGATGATCACTTACCGTTGGCAGAATTCTCATATAATAATAGTTATCATGCTAGTATTGGCATGCCACCATATGAGATGCTATACAGTACAAGATGTAGGACGCCCGTATGTTGGGGAGATATTGGGCAGAAGGAGTGGGGAGGTGTCGAGGTGATCGAAGCTACGACTAAGAAGTTAGAAAGGATAAAGGCCTTCATGAAGGCGGTGAAAGATAGACAAAATTCATATGCTGACAAGAGGCGTAGACTGATAGAGTTCAAGGTTGGCGATCAAGTTGTGTTGAAGGTCTCACCTTGGAAGGGGATCATCCGATTCAGGAAGCGAGGTAAGCTAAGCCTAGATACATAGGGCCTTTCCGAATCATCGCACGAGTAGGAGAGGTGGCCTATCGACTTGAATTGCCAGATGAGTTAAGTGGAATTCATCCCACATTCCATGTATCTCATCTGAGAAAGTGCTTAGCTGATGAAGACATGGTTGTACCACTGTAGGATATCGAGGTCGATGAACGGCTCAATTATGTAGAGCAACCAGTGGCGATCATCGATCGAAAGGAGAAGAGGCTAAGGAATAAAGTGGTTCCACTTGTACGAGTGAAGTGGAAGCACAGGAAGGGTTCCGAGTGTACGTGGGAGACTGAAGAAGAAATGAGGCAACATTACCCACAACTATTCGAAGAGTGACAGGTTTTGGGGACGAAACCTCTTTAAGGGGGGTAGACTTGTAACACCCAAAACTTTGTTAATGTTAGAGAGAAATAAAAGTATCTTTCATAAAAGGAAAAGGAGCACAAGTGAAGGGGGCCAAAGTGTAAAATAGTATAAAAGTCAAATAATATAACATATATGGGTATGGCCGCCTATATCAACCTTTCCTTCTGCTTTTTGTCGACAAAAGAAGAATAAAGAAAACAAGGTTTTCTCTCGGTTGTTTAAGAAGAAGAACAAGTTTTCACGATTTGGTAAGTAATTCATGTTTACTTGACTCGGTTTTGTTATGCTTTGACCATGAAACCGAGAATATATGTTCTTAAGTGTATGAATGTTTGGGTTTATGTGTTTTGGTCATGTCTAGGTGTTAGAATCTTTTGAAAAGTTCTAGTGGAAGAGTTTAGGCTTGAAAGCAGCTAAGGTGAGTTCTAGACCCTGTAATTCACTTGTTTTAAACATTCTTTGGGGCTGAAAATGTATGTAAAACCTTTTTACAAAAGTTATATGAGTAACGGTATGTATCCATGCATGTATGTTGATATGTTATGGTTGTTATGTGTTAGTTCATGCTTAGAATAGTAGGATTAGTCTTAAATTAGGATAATATGAGGTTTAGGACAGGAAACAACATTAAAACATGCTCAACAGGTTGCCCATACATCCAAATAAGGCCCAACTGCCTAGAATTTTCCTTAGAAAGTTTCTAAGTCAGGTCAAACGTCCAAACAGGGCCCAACCACCCGAACAGTGCCTCATACGTCTGGAAAATACTTTAGAATTTCTAAGTAATAGTCCATGTGCCTGAACAGTAGACCAAGCGTCTAAGACTTAGTCTCAGACGCCTAAGTATAATCCAAACGCCCAAATAGTGCCCATGCGCCTGAAATGGTTCAGACGCCTAAGTATTGAAACGCCCAAATAGTATCCATACGCCTAAACAGGACTCATGCGCCTGCAAATGCTCATGCGCCTGCATAGTGCTCATGCACCTAGAACACTTAGGCTATTTTCTGAAATTTTGAGAAAAACAGAATCATTAAGGTTTGACCCATGGTTGACTTAGGGTTTTTAATTGTTATTATATTGCATTATTATAAGTTGTTCTTATGATCATAGTAATTATTATCGTGTGACTTATGTGGTGTGTTTATGATCATAAAAGCAAGTATTATCATTAACAAAGTGAAAGAATAATGATAAAGAGAAGTGGAACCTAATTAAAATAATGAAAGTCTTGCAAGCATATATGAGGTGCACAACCATGTTGTCGTTAGCTCAACTGTGATGCGGGTTAGCTACCCCAAAGGATGCACACAGGGTCAATCAATTGAGATTGACGGACCTTTGTAGCATACCCTAGGTGACTGGGTCAGTCTTGTGTGCAGTGATCATAGTCTATTAATAGACCACAGGCCCAACACCAGTTTTTCACACACATAGTTTAGGGTATTGCTTATTGGTCCATAAACAGTGAAAGATAAAGTTAAAGAGTATGAAGTGAATACATGTATACAGTAAAGAAAGAAAGAAAGCATTACCTTATTGTATAGTTGATGCGTGCTCACGTACAAGAGTAAGAGAAATATTCTTATAAAAAGAGTATTTTCATATATACACATTATACATGGTATTTTAATACTTTCAAAACTAGGAATCACTCAGCAACGCTAACTTTTATACATTTTCAGTTGGCAGGTAGATATTGCTGAGGATGGCACGAGGGTGAAGCTACTCAGCGGGAAAAGACTGACATCCATTCTATTGTTTTGATATTGTTGTTTTGTAATACAATTAAACAATCTTTTGTAACTTAAACTCCATTGTGTTTGCTTAATAACACTATTAATAAATAATAGAGAATGGCTTTTGTTATAGTAATTTTGCTGCTTATTTTAAGAAATGTATATTATTATGTACCTATCATGCGTTGAATGACCAACTGTGAGGTGTCCAGGAACGGGGCCTTACATATCTATCTTTTATATTATTTGTCGTTATGTTCAAGCTCACTATGAGCTAAACTCTCATTATCATCCTAATTGGATGAAACTTATGTAATTTATGAGGAACTAATGGTGTGATTTATATTGTGTTAATGTTATGGTGGTCTTGGAAAAACTTTTGATGGGTAGCACCTATGTTTGAACGGAAAGTTATAAACTTATGATTTGTAATTTTGTATGTCATACACGATTAAAAAACATATGATCAACTTTTATTGGGTAGCCGGTCTTCATAAAAAACCCATGGCTAATGAACTAGAAATGGTTATTAAAAATCATATCACCTTAACTTTCTGATCATTTACGGGTTCCCTTTTATTAGTTTGAGAAATCTTCAGTAATTGTTATGGTTTTCTAAAAATTAATGTTTTGTTAAAAGGAACTTGATCAACTCTCTTCTTAACATTAAGTTATGTTTTTAGAAATCATATGTCAAAAAGGTCACAAAAGATTTACCTACATTACTAGGGCATTAACTTAAGCAGTAAATCTCAACCTTACGTGGTCCTAGTCACTACGGAGCGGATAGATGAGAAATCATGCCAACTAACATTTATAAACATTAACACAATTACTTAAATAAATATCTTTAATCACACCACCAATTCATCATAATTACATAAATGTAATCTAATTAGGATGATAGCCTTTATTCCTTGGTTTTAAATCCAAAAGTTTCAACCTTGTTTTACTTTATTTTCATTCCTATTTCTAAAATCCTAAAAATCTTAATTACATCATAGGAACTTATCATTTTTCTCAAACAAAAACCAAATCTGGTAATCAGTCATTAAGGTTGTTGAGTAGGCTAGGTGTGTCTACGAATTGATACTCGGTTCTTGCCATCACTATATTACCTCATGATAGGTACACTTGCCTTTTGTGTGTGTAGTTTAGTATTTGTATTAACCAATTAAAACTGAATCTGTACGAAAAACTATTACCAAAATATATATACTTTTCACATGCATTAAGTTTTTGGCGTCGTTGCCGGGGACACACGGCAGTTTTGAAAAACAATCTAAATTTTTGACTATCTTGTCTATATCTTGCTAATATATTTTTGTTCAAATTTATTTCATGTTTTTTGTAGATAGTTTGCTTTAATTATTTGGTTATATTTGCCTGATTCATTCTAAGCATTAGTTAGTTTAGGCTTCTTTAAGATACTGTATGTCCGACTCGTCTAGTTCTTAACTTGTTTCGCCTCTTTTGGAACCCGAATGACTTTCCCATCAAAGGTTACGCGAAAGACCACGACAAACAGCAACAATCATCAAAGAAGACATTTGGAAGGAACACCATCCAAAGAAGACATGGATAACCAAGACAAGGAAATAAAGATGACGCACTATGCCACACCGTCAATCGATGGTTACGAGTCTAGTGTTGTCCAATCAACAATAGCGGCCAAAAATTTCGAGATTAAGTATAGTATAATCCAACTCGTAGAAAACTTTGTTCAGTTTCACGGATTGCAAGATGAAGACCCTAATGCTCACATTTCACGATTCCTTCGTATCTGTGCAACTTTCAAAATCAATAACTGTTCAGACGACATTATTAGACTAAGACTTTTTCCATTTTCACTTCACGGTCGAGCCATTGACTGGCTTGATTCACTTCCGCCTGGTTCGATCACCATATGGGCGGAAATTGCTGAACAATTTCTTTTGAAATATTTTCCACTATATCGCACTGCCAAACTAAGAAGCAGCATCACGAGCTTTCGCTAAGTCGATGATGAATCATTACATGCAACATGGGAGAGATACAAAGGTCTCCTTTAGAGATGCCCAAATCACGGACTTGATCTGTGGCTGCAGTGTCAAACATTTTACGATGCAATTAGCGGAGCACACAAACAAGCTATAGACCAAAGTGCAGGAGGAGATTTCGGAAGTATCACGCCAATAGAGGCATACCAAGCCCTAGAAAGAGCAACTAAGAAGAGCTTTGCTTATAATCCCTTAAGAAACAAACCCAGTTCTAAAGGCATTCATCAAGTACACTCTTAAACACTGATTGCAGCTCAGTTAGAAGCACTAACCAAACGATTCGAACAATTTGAAGCCGAACTGAAGAAAATCCAACATGATGAAACACATGTGTAGATTCACATAAGACCAACGAATGCCCATGAGGCATTACGATGGTTGAAGATGTTGACTACGTAGGAGGCCCAAACAACTCATATAATAACAATTCAAATTGGAGCAGCAACTCGAATTACAGAGAAGCTAGTAACAACCAATCATCATCCGGATTCAACCGCATGCCACCTTACCAACAACAAAAGACACCATACCAAGGTCCAAGAAGTAGTAACCAAGATCGTAGAACATCATTAATGGAAGACTTACTGCAACAATTGTTGATAACCACACAAGCCACAGATGAATACATCTGGAAATCTGATTGAAGAAATGAGGAGAGCTTCCAAAGAAATGAAGCTGACATCAAAAGCAACAAAGCGTCATTGCAAACCATTGAAAACCAAGTAGGTTAGATAGCACAACAACTATTTGTAAGAACCCAAGGTGCCTTGTCTAGCAACACTATGACAAACCCTAATGCTCAAGTCAGAGCCATCACCAGAACGAGTGGCAAAACCACCCAGGGTGATGGACCTACATTACAACCCATGCTTGAAGAAATGAAAATCGAAACTCCTAGTAATCCAAGTGACAAGCAAAAGCAACCTGTTGTTGTTGAAGAACTAGCCAAGAAATACGTACCACCGCCACGCTATGCTCCACCACCTCCAGATTATGGTCGTTTGACATAACAATGAATGGAGGCACAATATGGAAAATTCCTGGGGTTTTTCAAACAACTCCACATCATTCTACCCTTCGTGGAAGCCTTATCCTAAATGCCAAATTATGCTAAGTTTTTAAAGGGTGTGTTCTTAAACAAAAAGAAACTGGAAGAGTTATCACATATAGTTTTAAATGAGGAATGCTCTGTAGTTCTTTAAAACAAACTACCTCAGAAGGTGACTTATCCAGGGAGTTTCACCATACCTTGCCGAATAGGAAATCTTTCTATTAGCAACGCGTTAGCTGATTTAGGTGCTAGCATTAACATTATGCCTTATGCAGGTTTTGAAATGCTAAACTTAGGTGATCCTAAACCTACCCGTATGAGCATCCAGTTAGCTGACCATTTTGTTAAATATCCAAGAGGCATCATTGAAAATCTCTTAGTTAAAATCGAAAAATTCGTATTTTCTATTGATTTTATGATCCTTGACATGGATGAGGACAAAAAATGTTCCTCCTATCCCAGGTCGAGCTTTCTTAGCAACTGCTCGAGCCCTCATCAATGTTTGCACCGGCAAACTCACACTCCAAGTGGATGAGGAGGAAGTGACATTTGACATAGGACAATCCATGAAACATCCTCAACATCATGATGACGCACTCTATTATATTGATGTCTGCGAATTAATCATAAGCTGTCATCTGGAAAACACTCGTCAAATTGAAGTTTGCAACACTTAACTAATAGAAGTCTGTACCATTGAACCCATCCATGAGAATCAAATCACTCCAGAATTAGAATTGATGAAAAATCATCTTATCAAGAAGCACTCGAGATTATCGAACAAGAACTAAAACCCAAATCCAAACCTTCTATCAAAGACCCTCTTGTTTTAGAACTCAAAGAAGTTCTATCTCATATTAAATACACCTTTCTTGAAAACACATCTCAACCACCCGTCATAATCTCATCTGCTTTATGAAATAATGAGAAGAACAAATTGCTCAATGCACTTAAGGCAACAAATTGCCCACATCACGGACGTGATCTGTGCCTGCAGTGTCAAACTTTTTACAATGCAATTAGCGGAGCACACAAACAAGCTGTAGAGCAAAGTGTGGGAGGAGATTTTAGAAGTGTCATGCCAACAAAGTCATACCAAGCCCTACAAAGAGCAACTAAGAAGAGCTTTGCTTATAATCCCTTAAGAAACAAACCCAGTTCTAAAGGAACTTATCAAGTACACTCTAAACCACTGATTGCGGCTCAGTGAAAAGCACTAACCAAATGATTCAAACAATTGCAAGCCGAACTGAAGAAAACTTCAACACGATGCAACACATGCCGAAATTCACATAAGACCAACGAATGTCCACAAGGCATTATGATTGTTGACGATGTTGACCACGTAGGAGGCCCAAATAACTCATATAGTAACAACTCAAACTGGAGGAGCAACTCGAATTATAGAGAAGCTAGTAACAACCAATCATCATCTGGATTCAACCGTATGCCACCTTACCAACAACAAAAGCCACCATACCAAGGTCCAAGCGGTAATAACCAAGACCGTGGAACATCATCAATGGAGGACTTACTATAGCAATTGTTGATAACCATACAATCCACATATGAATACATTGGAAATCTGATCAAAGAAATGAGGAGAGATTACAAAGAAACAAGGCTGACATCAAAAGCAACAAATCATCATTGCAAACAATTGAAAACTAAGTAGGTCAGATAGCATAACAACTATCTGCAAGACCCCAAGGTGCCTTGCCTAGCAACACTTTGACAAACCCTAATGCTCAAGTCAAAGCCATCACCACACGGAGTGGCAAAACCACCTAGGGTAATGCACCTGCATTACAACCCATTCTTGAAGAAACAAATCAAAACTACTAGTAATGGTATGATTTATATTGTGTTAATGTTATGGTGGTCTTGGGAAAACTTTCAATGGGTAGCACCTACATTTGAACAGGAAGTTATAAACCTATGATTTGTAATAGTGTATGTCATACACGGTTGAAAAAAGTATGATCAACTTTTATTCACAAAATCGGTCTTCATAATAATCCCATGGCTAATAAACTAGAAATGGTCATTAGAAATCATATCACTTTAACTTTCTATTCATTTACGGGTTTTCTTTTTTTAATTTGAGAAATCCTTAGTAATTGTTATGGTTTTCTACAATTAATGGTATGTTAAAAGAAACTTGATCAACTCTCTTCTTAACATTAAGTTAGGTTTTCAGAAATCATATGTCGAAAAGGTCACAAAAGATTTACCTACATTATTAGGGCTTTGACCTATGCTGTAAATCTCAACCCGACGTGGTCCTAGTCACTACGGAGCAGATAGACGAGAAACTGTGCCAGCTCATATTTATAAACATTAACACAATTACTTTAATAAATATCTTTAATCATACCACTAATTCATTACAACTACATAAATGTAATCTAATTAGGATGATAGGCTTTATTCCCTAGATTTAAATCTAAAAGTTTCAACCTTGTTTTACTTTATTTTCAGTACTATTTCTAAAACCCTAAAAAATCTTAACTACATTAAGGAAACTTATTATTTTTCTCAAACAAAAACCAAATCTGGTAGTCAGTCATTAAGGAAGTTGAGTAGGCTAGTTGTGTCCACGGATTGAGACTCGGTTGTTACCATCACTACATTACCTCACGATAGGTGCACTTGCCTTTTGTATGTGTAGTTTAGTATTAGTATTAACCAATTAAAACTAAATCTGTGCGAAAAACCAATATCACAATATATATACTTTTCACACGCATCAACTACCCTCATCTTCCTTTGAAGAATCATTAGGAGATAAGATAACATACGTGGTATGTTCATCATCACCACCAGACATGGTTTCTTGGCACCCTGGATACCCTTGCATACTGATGTCTCTTTCAGAGTCATCATTGGGCAAGGTTGCCGTAGATTCAGTCCCACTTATGTTACCACCGTCCTGCAAGGCTGATGAAGCACTCTTAGTAGTGGCAACTGAATCTCCATGAGTTACCTTCATTCCTGTTCGACATTCCTTAGTTTTGGCTAGCTGATATGGGCTAGATATTAGGGGTTCCCTGGGGTCAGTTGATCTACAGAGCGGTATGGTAGATCAACATCATCGCCCTAAGTGAACATAATATCCTCATCAGGTCAGGTTAGTAGGTCGAGAAAGGATTCAGAGGTTATTTCTAATAACCTGATACCTTGGCCAGCACCTAATAGTTCTTTTATGGTAGTAGTTAAACTAGTGATGTGGCTGTCCCTTTTTTGCTTCTCATGGGAGTGTTGGGACTCACCCTGAGGGCTTATGTCTTGGTTAATGGGCTTATCAGGTTGAGACTAAGGAGACTTAACACTGATATTGAGGTCTATTATCGAGGATGGTTGGACCTCTGGCTGAGGGGGAGCCCTATGTTCCACTTCAGCATTTTGGTGTGAACGGAGGGGACTTGTTTAAATAGAGTAGATTGAACAAGGGTTCGTTTGGGGTGTCTTTGATATGTGAACTTGATGGGGTGTGAAGAAGTAATTTCTAGTGAAGTGGTTGTGTCTGGTTGGGTTTATCACCTGTGAGGTTTGTAGGGATGTCACCAGGAGCCATTGGCTCAAGCAAACCTGGAAGGAGACGAGTGAACCTTCCAGTAAAGTTGGTGGATATCTTCTTCAACATTTTGAAGATACCCTGCCTCATTTAAGGAACCACTAGAACATTTTCACATTCTAGTTTATCCTGATCTAACTCACAGTTGATTATGTGCTGAATAAACCTGGGATACATATAGAATGTATTCCTAGTAAGATTACCTTCAGGTTGTTTAGCATAAATCTTGAGTAATTGAATCTAAGGATCTTCAACAACCCATGGACTAGGCAGCCCAGATCGTATGGAACTTGATCCCAACCCCCTGATTTGTTGGATAAGTTGTACATGACTATATGTAGCAAGAACTTCCAGTTATAAGAAAAGTTGAACTTGTAAACTGTAGAGTTGCTTACATCTCCTCCATATCCTATTTGGGTGTAAGTGTCCTCCAAATCAGACTTAGGGAATCCAGTGGAGGCTCCTTCATCATGTAGCTCCTGATGCTCCCTAATGGTGATCTCACTTATGATAATCTCCTGTCTGTAAATTGTTGATCTGATAACCTGTTCACCATTGAGCATGTCATTTTGACCATTGGCCTAGAATTTGGCCAGAAATTAAACATATGGTGGGGTTAACAGTGAAAGCAATGAAGTATGCGAATTGTGTTAGAAATTGGATGACGGGGGCAAAACTGTAATCCTTTGAAAAATCAAGGATTGTGACCTGGTTGTGTTGGGGATTCAAAACCATTATGGTGAAAGTATTATTGGAGTGAAGAAGATAGTGGAAATTTAGGGCTTTTACAGTGGTAAAGATTTCAAAGAAAGAGAGTTAGAAGTATTTAAATGTTAGGTAAAAGATTAAACAGAGAAGGTGAAAGGACAGTTTATGTTCTGATTTGATAGAGGCGGTAAGATAGACCATTTAAAATATTTTGACAATCATGAATAAAATCTTACTTTTTGAAGAGTTGGGCCTAAAGATTTCCGTTACACAGTAAAGTTGTTCTTCTGAGAGTAAAATTGCTTCCGAGAGAAAACAATTGTGTTTATCAATATTATCTTCCGAAGCCACTATTACTTCCAACGCAAACTATGTCTTAAAGACAAACTTTGCTTCCGAGAGTAGTGTCTTCCTCCGAAAGAAGAAGTTAGTAACCTTCGGAAGGAAATTTGATCTATGGTCAAATAGTCTTTCGAGGCTAAAAACTTTTCAGAAGAGAATACTTATAGAGGAATTTGCCTTTGGAAAATAGATAAAGATCTCTTCCGAGGGTAAATTTCTCTTCGAAAGAATTCATACTTAGAGATTTAATAGTCAATGTTAATCATCCCAATAGCCATAATTAAACACTTAAATCTTTGTTCATCAAAGGCTTTGGTGAACAAATCAGCATATTGTTCATTTGAATCAACTTTGACTAATTTGATTAAGTTTTTCTCATTTATATCTCGAATGAAATGATACTAGATGTCAATATGCTTTGTCTTAGAGTGCTTGACTGGATTTTTTGTAATAGAAATAACACTTTTGTTGTCTATGTGGATAGGAGTATCCATGAAGTTGAAACCATATTCTAACATTTGATTTGAATCCATAACAGTTGAGCATAGTAGCTTACAGCAGCAATGTATTCAGCTAGCGGTTAACATGGAGATGCATGATTGCTTCTTGCATTGCCAAGAGATGATCATTCCTCCAAGAAATTGACATCCTCCTTATGTGGATTTTTTGTTAATGTTGTAGCCTCCACAATCACTGTCAGTGTAACCATAAAGATTAAAATCCTTGTTCTTAGGATACTAAAGGCCAAGTTTGGGAGCTCCTTTGAGGTATCTAGGAATTATCTTAATAGTAATTAGGTGAGACACCTTGGGAGCAGCTTGATATCTTGCACAGATACAAGTTGAAAAAAAGATACCAGGTCTACTTGCAATGAGATACATTAGAGATCCAATAATTGCGTTGTACTGATGCTAATCAGCATCCTCCCCCTTAGAATCAGGACAAAGATTGTGATTTCTTTATATAGATGTCTTAGCTGGCTTACAATCTTTCATTTGAAACCTTTCTAAGATGTACTTGACATACTTAGATTGAGTGATGAAGAACCCTTCTTCCATCTGCTTCACTTGAATTCGAAGGAAGAAATCCATACTTCCTATGGAACTCATCTTAATTTTTTTCTCATGATGCTTTTAAAGTATTTGCACATTTGGTTATTTGAGGAACCGAGTATGATGTCATCAACATAGAATTATACAAGCAACATGTCCTTCCCAAACTTTTTTATGAACAATGTCTTGTCTATGGTGCCTCTGGTGTAGCCATTCTTGAAAAAAAACTAAGACAGTGTCTTGTACCACAACCTAGGTACTTAGTGTAACACATAAAGAGCTTTATCCAGTTTACCACGTAGTTGGGGACTGTGGGCCTTCAAATCCAGGTGGCTGGCATAGATAGACTTCTTTATCGATATCCCCATACAGAAATACACATTTGATATCAAGTTGATAGATTGTGAAGTTCTTGGATGCTGCTAAGGTATAGAATTCCTATAGCCTAAGTCTTGCAACAGGTGTGAAGACATCAGTGTAATCTATTCCTTTCTCTTGTGTGTATCCTTGAACCATAAGTTTAGATTTTCTCTTGATGATCAAACCTCTATCATCTCTATTATTTCTGAACACCTACTTGGTGCTAATAGGGACTTGGCCAGGTGCCAATGGACATAGGTTCCATACTTTTTGTCTCTTGAATTGAAGCCACTCCTCTTGTATTGCGTCAACCCAATTGTTGTCCTTGAGAGCTTCTTCCACCTTCTTGGGTTCCATTTGAGAGAGAAAACATGAGTACAAGCAGACATTCACATTAGAGTTTGTCTTCTAGTTCTCACACCTTCTAGGACATCCCCATTGATGTTCTCAGCTGGATGAATATTGTGTATCATAGGCCTAGGAATCACATCTAGTTGCATAGATAGATCTGAGTTTAAAATGTTTTGCTCAGGATTGTGAACATTAGTTCTAGCTGATGTCTCACACTCATTCAATGAGAACTTATTGAATGTATGTGTGATAGCATCAATGGTATTTTGCTGTGAAGTAGCATCAACAGTTGCTTGTTCCTCCAGATTACTGTCTTTATCAGCTGGGTGTTGAGTGTTGGAGTTGTCAGCTAATGAGTTTTTAGGCTTAGTTGGCTGACAACTTGTTGAAGCTCCACTATTTCTTGAGATGTTCAAGCTGTAAGGACTTCTAGTAGTGGGAGCTTATTCTTCATATCTTCTAGGAGAAATTAGAATAGGTCTGGGTAACACAAACAATTCATCATTAGAGGAGTCATTTTGAGTTCCTGTTCCAGCTGAAACATTCTCACAAGATGATTTAGAATAGTTGGGAAACAATTTTAAATCAAAGATATGGTCAAGGTCATTCCCCTTAATACAAGGAGTGTGCTCATTTACAACAATGTTGGATGATTCCTCCAATTATTGATTTTTAATGTTGTATACTCTATAGGCTATAGAGCTTGAGGAATACCCAACAAAAATAGCATCATCTGACTTTTTAGAAAATTTTGCTAACTTGTCCTTTATGTTAAGTATGGTGCACCTACTGCCAAAGGACCTTAGAAATACAATAAATGGTGGCCTCTTTTTCCATAGCTCATAAGGTGTTTTTCCATTGGGTTTAACAATGAGAACTCTTTTCTGCACATAACATGCAGTGCTGACTGCCTTTGCCTAGAAAGTTAGAGGCAACTTTGAATCAGCTAACATAAATCTTATAGCCTCAACAAGTGTCCTGTTCCTCCTCTTAGCAACACCATTTTATTGAGGAGTTCTAGGAGCACTATATTGTCTGGTAATCCCTTTTGAGTTACAGAATAAGTCAAGAACTTAATTCTTAAACTCAGTCCCTTGATCACTTCTGATTGTTTTTACCTTGTGATCAATTTGATTTTCAATTTTAAGAATAAAAGATTTTAACGTTTCAGCAGTTTCATCCTTAGTTCTTAAAAAGAATACAAATGTAAATCCTGCAAAATCATCAACTATCACAAGACAATATGATTTTCTTCCAATACTCGTTATACATGTAGGACCGAATAGATCCATGTGAAATAAGTGTAATAGAGTTAACTTCTTTGGATTTGTGAGATGACTTGTGTTGCTTCCTTTTCAGATAAGCAACACAGTTGTCTTTATAGAAAAACTCCTTTTTAGGCACACCATGTACCAAGTTATTTTTAACCAATTTATTCATGGTTTTGAAGTTAACATGACACATTCTTTTATGCCAAAGATTTGACTCATCACCATTAGCTTTGAAAAGAAAGCATGATACTTCTCCCAATAGGGAAGCATTGTTCACATCTGGCTTGTACATATCCTCTCTCCTGGGAGATCTAAGAAGCATCGATTCCTGAGGAATTGTCATCCCGGGTTTTAGGATAATGCACTCATATTCTGTGAAAAGCATTGGTGCTTTTGATCACATAATTAAGAAACACTTAAGGTGTTCAAGCTGTTTGACAAAGTTTGCTTTATTAACTTCTAACTTACCATCAGATACACTACATCTACCATAAATGTATCCTCCGGCTTCACCTCCAAACTGAACAGGACCTCAATCAAAGTGTTTAAACTATTATAGGAGAGATCTATTCCCTGTCATGTGCCTGGAGCATCCACGGTCCATAATCCATACATTTTTATTTTTATCATGTGCATGTCCCAGCACATAAGGTGAAATTTTATTACAATTAAAAATCCAAGCCTTGTTAGTCTTAGGCTCTTCCAAAATAGCTGACATAATTAAACCAAAATGTATGCATAGGGGTTCAACTATGGTTTGTGAAGAAGAGGTTTGGGTGCAACATCTTGTCTGATCTTCTATTCCATCCTATTATTAATCAGTGTAGATGAGCCTGAAGAGGCTTGAGCATCATGACTTGCTTCCGAGGCTTTTTTGTTCTTAGAAGAAGTTTTCACCACCTTTTCTTCCAAAGCAGTCTTCTTCTTAGAAGATTTCAAAAGATTCCTTTTATTCCTTTGTTTGTTCTTGGGCTTGTCTTCCGAAGCTATTTTCCTTTCGGAAGAATGAGTTTCTTCCGAAAGCAACTTGCCTTCGGAAACAAGATTTTCTTTCTTCAACACTTGAACCATATGACAAGATTTTCTTTCTTCAACACTTGAACCATATGATAAGGTCCAAATATGATACCTTCCTTAACTCCTTCTTTCTTAACATTGTTTACATAATATGTGCTTGCTGGATTGTAGTAACAATCTTTTGCCATGTGGTTATGCAGATCACAGATTATGCACTCAATGTTATCTTTGATGGGGTATGAGGGCTGTTGTTTCTTGTACTTCTTCTCTTCTTCAACAGCCTTCCCCTTTAACTTCTGATTCTTTAGCTGGATAGGAATGTTGGTACTACATTCCTTTCCTGGATTAGAGTTTCCAGCCACTTGAAATCCAACTGAGATGAATACATTTTTTTGTCTTGGGTCTATTTTCAACTTAGACTCAGCCACCTTTTTAGTAGTTTTTCTTACTGCCCTAATCTTGTTCTTTCTATCTTTGGTGGTCAGAAGTTGAACATTTCCCAAACCACTTTTTTTTTTATAACACACCTTTGAGTGTGAGGATGATATAAGGATGGTGTTGAAATTATGCTCTTGAATATCATACTTCTTTGCTTTAGCCTCAGCTATTACTAGCTTGGCTTGAGCCTCAATCAACTTGGAGACTAAATCTTTTATTTGAGCCATGTAGTTTGAGTGTTCATGTTTTAAAGAAGATACAATTTTCTCTAACTCTTCAATTTTGAATTTGTAGTCAGATTCTGCTCTCTTAAAATCAAATTTTAATATGTTTAAGGACTTAATATTAGACTTAATTTCCATGTTGTAATCCTGATACATTTTAACCTTAGCTATACAGGCTGGGGTATAGAGATGTTCATATACCTTGGTGTCTTCAGTTCCAGCCATAAGAGCTTGGGCAGGGGTGACGTCTTACACCATGAAGCTCCAATAGACCTCTTGAGCAATAGTTGTAGTTTATTGCTCAGTTGACTTGGTTACCCTTTAGGGTACCCGAATGTTAGGAGGCTTGAGTTTCTCCAGATTATATCTAGGAGCCTTGCATTCCCTTGCAAAATAACCAAGTTGGTTGCAGTTGTAACACTTGACTTTTTC
This sequence comes from Flaveria linearis, assembly GCA_024085815.1. Taxonomy (NCBI): domain Eukaryota; kingdom Viridiplantae; phylum Streptophyta; class Magnoliopsida; order Asterales; family Asteraceae; genus Flaveria; species Flaveria linearis. The sequence goes on from CM044006.1 coordinate 39,603,232, forward strand.
TTATCAAACCCAAATTTGCTATTGGTTGGGTTCTATGGGAACTGCCTTCTAGTTCTCTTAAATAACTTCTTTGCTCTGTAGGTTAAAAGAGCTATTTGTTGGACGATGTCCATATATTCCACATCATCTAGGCTAAAACACTCGAGATCATCAAAACAAAATTGAAAATATCTAGAGTGCTCATTTCCTAAAACAAAAGCACAACTATCCTGGAAAGGATTTTGTTGAGCTTGTTGAGGTTGGGTGTCTCAGAAAATGTGATGTGAGGCCCAGAGGAGTATGATGGCTGTTGGTTGTAGTTCAGGTACATCTAGGGCTGGGGAGTTCTTAATCCTTCAGTAACATGTAGAGCATTGCTGACCAGAGGGTTTGAGCTTCTGTTAACCAGATGGCCCTTATGAGTCTCCATCTCCATAAATTATCCATCAAGGATCCCATATAGTTAAGCCATGGTGAGAGTGTTTAGATTATCAATTCTCTTGATAGAGACATAATAGAAAGTTTACTCATGAGGAAGTGCACTCATGAATTTTCTTACTATATCTCTCTTCTCAAGAGTCACTCCTATAGACTGAAGAGATGCGATTAAGTCCATGTATCCGAAGTATTGTTAGCTCAAGGTCTCACCAACAATATAAGTGAAGTTTCCAAACTTCTTCTTCAGTACATCTTTCTTGGACTCTTTAGATTCAGAGGAACTAGAGTACATTAATGTCAAAGCATCAAAGAGTTCTTTGGCTAACTTGTAGTGCTCAAAGCCTACCATTATGGAGTTTGGTATGGCTATAAGCAATACAGTCATTGCTTTGCAATCGATGTCCATCTTTTTTAGGTCTTCATCTGAGTAGTCTTCAATAGCTTTCTCAATCATAGCACCATTACTAATTGGACATGCTACCTTTGGCTTGTAGGGACTGTGATTTACTGATCTCCATATTCGGCTATCTTGATACTTGATGAAGCCTTCAATACATTGACACCAGGCTCTAAAGTTATCAAGAGTGATAATAAGGGCCTTTTTCATGGTTCCCATCTTAGTCTCAGAACATTTCTAGTTGAGAGCCATTTTGAGTGAAGTGAGTAAGTGTGAAAACAAGGATGATTTAGGATGGTTAGATCTCATAATCAAGAGCCTAAGATGGCTTTGATACCTATTATAGGATCGGTGTCGGTCTCTTAACACAAGATTTACCTCACAAACTCACTAAGTTTCACTCGGTTGATGAAGCAGAATCTCAAACTAAGTTGACAATAATATAATAAGTTAATGAACATAAGAATGATTTTCAAGATACTTGTATATATTACTTCTCAACTCAGTATTACAAGACTCTTACGAGCATGGTTTGATGAGTTATAATGAGAAACTACATATACTACTATCTACAGCCGGTTATACTTGGATGACCAGCTGAAATTTACAACTAAACAAATACCACATTGCTAGAAGTAAAACATCTAAGATAAAACACTATCCTAGATTAGGTTGTCATGACAGGTCCATGACTTACTTTTTGTCACCAACTAAAGATGGTAATTGTACTAATTGATAAAGGTGAACAGTGGAATAAAGTATGGTCAACTACATGGGCGTGGGAAAGTGCCATGCAATATATCAGAGTTGGTAGTTGATGTCAGACAACCCATACTTTTATCCACTGGTTCATAGTTGGTTATGGCGAAGGTAAATGACTTCAGAGGAACAAGTTCTTCCGAGACCATTTATCCTTCGGAAGAATCAACTTCTTTGGAGTCTTCTGCAGGCGTTCATGACTTCATTCTTCAGAAGACTTAGCTCTATCTTTAGAAGTTATTCATATACTTCGGAAGGAAAACTAGTTAGTCTCGGAAGACTTAGTTTTCCTTAACTAGTTTTCCTTCGGAAGCTCTTCATACTTTAAACTTCGAAAGATCTTCAATTTGTCTTTTGAAGAGTTGCTTTAGCTTCAGAAGACTTCTTCAATTGTACTTCAAAATCTTCTAAGTGTCGTTTTGGTTGCACCAGCCTCATATGATCCAACAGGTTGATTCCATTAACAAACATGAATTGATGTTCAATTGGATCGAAATCGATTCTAGGGTTCATGTGATATTTGGGATCTGTATTAACAATTTTATAAATTATAATTTTATAAATTTTAGTTTAAAAACATAAACTAATACGGGTTTATAGACCACTGGTAACAAGCATTACACATATACATGAGGTCCTGGGTTCGACCCCGGGCACCCTGAAATTGATTAAGATTTTCATACACTTTAGGGGCAATATAGTAAATGTATCCATTAAATTTAATATACCTTGACATTTTCTCCATTGTCACTTTCTTGTATTTAATAAATATTATAAATACATTATTTAATAATATGATATTATTTAATTAACTTCGTTAAATTTTATTTTATTTATAATACTATAAATTGATATTAAAATTTATATTTACTAATTATATTTTTATAGCTAAATACTATTTAAATTAAGTATTATTTGTGGAAAATCACTTCTGATGATGGATCGAATATTGCAATCGTATTGTTGTATATTATCAGATCTGTGATGCAGAATCTCACAGACCCGCTAATGATTTCAAATGAAGATCTATACAAGATTTAATGTATGATGATGAACGAATGATTAACAATTCAAGAACACATATTCATAAAAATTTCATTCATTCATATGGATGATGCATGTTAGGAGATTACAAAGGGAGTTTGTAAGAAAATTCTCTCTCACACACACTCAACCTTATTGTTTGTCTCTCTAGCCTGATTCACTCTTGCACACATACTTTCGTGTTTGTTATTGTTAAGGCTTAGAGAATAAAATGACTACACTTAGTCTATTTATACTATTTACATAAATGAACAAAAATTACATTTAAACCCTAATGATTACACAAATATTTTTCTAAGTCTGTTAAATTTTCTGTTGTTGATGCATGACTGCCGAGTGTTGACATCATTCGTGACGACATCTGATGTTCACTTTGACCAGGTTGACCAATTTTGACTTCGGTCAATTTTCTTTGTTTTGATCATATTTTCAGTATAGCTTCACCTTGGTGGTTTTGGTAATCATCATGAGATTTGACACTTAGGTTTTGGTAAGTATCATTTTCAAATAGTCCAACATTATTTTATTTAAATATTTAATATATAACATATATACATCTTATTACTTACCATTTTGATTGTTATTGACATGTTAACAACCGGCAAAGAAAATGAGAAGAGGGATTAGTGCTCAATCGCAATGAATGAATGACATTGAAAGTAAATGACAGTTTTATTTGGCCACATTTATATTATAAATATTATTTTATAATTTATTGTAAGGGCATAAATAACATAAAATGGTTAATTTTTTAGAATTTAAGCATGACTTTTTATATAGGTGTTTTAATCCATATGTAAAATTATCATTCTATCCTAATTTTCACTTTTCTTATAAATATATAGATAAATATTAAAATTATTAAACTCATAATATACCCTTAGATAAATACTAGTATTATAGTTATTATAAATATGAAGATATATGTAAGTTATATAGTTAAATATTTAAATAAAATAATATTTAATTTAAATAGTATTTAGTTATAAAAATATAATTAGTAAATATAAATTTATAGTATCATAAATAAAATAAAATTTAATGAAGTGAATTAAATAATATCATATTATAAAATATATTAATAATGTTTATTAAATACATGAAGGAGACAAGGGCAAAAATATGAATGTATATAAAATTTAATAGATAAATTTACCATATTATCTATGAATTATATTAAAATGTTAATCAATTTTTTATTCTACCCCTCTTAAATGTCTTGCAATCCTTTATACATGTTACTTTGAAACTTGTATGCTTGTCAAAATTACATCTTTATCAAAAGAGATGTATTATATAGTAGTATAGATATAAATATTTAAATAAAATAACACTTAATTTAAATAGTATTTAGTTATAAAAATATGATTAGTAACTATAAATTTAAATGTCAATTTATATTATATAAATAAAATAAAATTTAGTGAAGTGAATTAAATAATATCACATTGTTAAATAATATATTAATAATTTGTATTAAATAATACAATAATTAGAAGAATTAATTAAATGGAGGCAAAAGTAGAACTATTACATTAAACACTTATACTTTATGCTTTAAATGTTGTATATGTGTCATACACATTGAGTGAAATTACCATATTATCCTTCTAATATGTATTATATAGTAGTAAAGATATAAATATAGTAATTACTCAAATAAGATAATACTTATAAAGTCTAATTACAATATTATAAATAATATAATATATAATGTAGTGAATTAAATAATCTTATATTATTAAATAGTGTATTAATAATATTTATTAATAAATTTATTAATTAGAAGAAGTTTATTAAATGAGAAACAAAATAAGAATGATTGCATAAAACACTTGTATCTAATGATTAAAAAGTTATATTAGATGTCTTAATTTTTTTATAAAATTACACTTGTGTTCTAAAGTTTTGCATTATGTAGTAAAATAGATTATAAATGATAAATTTTCATTTTCATTTGTGTCCCTAAACTTCTCACATCCAGCATGCATGAATTGTCACAAAACATACAAGTAAGGCAAGTTTTAGGGGTGTGAGTTACATCCTTGTTTCCGAATAGTAAGCACATTGTCCATGACCTAATCTTTAGGCTTTATTTATTATCAAGTCAATTTGAGGAATACTGGGTGGCACAAACGAATCAAGACCTCCGGTTGTTTAAAATCTTTCTACTTAAACCCCATATCATAGTCAAATTTAAAAGAGCTTAAGCTAGCTAGATCAAGTTTATATCGAAGATTGTTTTATAAACCAGCCTAAACTTCAAAAAACATACTGAATTGGATCATGAAACCATACAAAACAAATTGCAAAACAATTATTAGTACATATAGATTTGTAAATATTTAAAATCTGTATTGTATGTTATATATAATTATAAGTGAAAGTTATAGATATTAGTTATACATTAAAAATAATATACTTAAATTATAGACCAGTCTGATTGAGCTTAATCTTGTAAAATTACTTACAAGTTATACATTAAAAATAATATACTTAAAATCTGTATTTTACTTCTAAAGGACTAGTAGTATAATTCTTTCCAAATAAAAAAGGACGCTTTTTGCAATTATTATCTTTTACTTGATTTATGTAATTTTAGAATCACACATATAAATATGATTTTTTATATAACATAATATATATTATTTAATTATACTTCATCATGTATTATATACAAATATAAATTATATAAATAACTAAATAATACAACGGTTTTAGAGTTAAATAAATCATATAATTAATATTTATATATAATACCTCGATGAAAATAAATAAATATTATTTTTTTCATCCATGAAATATATAAACTTAAATTATATATATGACTAAATATATTAATTATTCTCATCTACGTATATATATACGTACGTACACACATACGTACGCACGTACCTACATACGCACGTACCTACATACGCACGTACCTACATACGCACGTACCTACATACGCACGTACCTACATACGCAC